>JARHVA010001285.1:3580000-3658947 GCA_037957365.1 Torreya grandis | reverse complement strand
GTCATAAGACCTTAAAATGCAATATAATGGAAAATAAGGACTTAAAAAAGTTTTTAATGATCCATACATGATTCGCCGTTATATTCCATAATCATTAACCTTCCAAAAGGTCTAAAACCTTGACTCTTCACCACTTAAGCATTTATAGTCAACATGAGTTTGTTAACCCTAGAGGTTTATTCCTCAAGACTTTCTCCTCTTCTACTGGTTCAAACCTTAATGGAATTATTTTTTAAGGTCATATACACCATTTTTTTTATCATTAGACATACAATTTTAGTGATAAATATTTTTCCTCTTCAAATTTCTCTAGAGTAAAACTTATAAATCTTCAATGAATTATGTCAACTTGGGCTGAACATTGTTTCACTAAGTCTAACCTTATTAGAACATCAAATTCACATAAATACCTTAAATAATTTATCTTATATCTCCTCTAAATCTATAAAAATTACTATATCATTCAATTTATGAACTTTTTCCACTTTTCCTTGACACTTTGTAGGTGTATATGCATGTATTAGGCCTTTTGATAAGATCCTTCTTATTTCTTGATCCCTTTTAGTTACTCTAGTATCACTACAAGCACACCCTTCTTCAAATCTGTCCAAGATAGGTCTTAGGTGGCTATTTGGACTCATTATATGTGAGTTCTTAGAATAGAGTATTTTGAGTTCATCATAACCCATATATTGTCTAAATAAGGGTTTAAATTAGTCCAAAATATATTTTCCTATATATGACCTTAATACAAGACAAAAACCTTAGTTTCTCTCACATATTATCAGCTTTGTCATATACTTGTTAACTCATGTTTTTACAAAGGTCTGATTGTGTGGCTATGGTTGAGTGACTATAGGCTTAGGAAATACTATATTTAGAAAATTTTCCAATGTATTAAATATATTATTTATTTTCATGACCTCATAAACATATTTATCCATACATACTCCAAGTTAAAATGCCTGATATTGTATCTAATTCCTCTATTAAACTTCTCAAATAGGTTTGTAGATATACATTATAGTGTTTTAACATTCAAAATTGAAGACACAAATTTAATTCCTTGATATTAGACTATTAAAATCATTTATATACTATATTTCCATCAATTTATGTTATAAAAACTAAACTTGATGCATTTTCACTAAATTTTTTATATAATGTAGACAACAAGTCTATAGACCTATAGGTCTGCATTCCTATGTATTATGCCTTCATTTTGATGATTTTTTTATCGACCTATGAGAACATATATAAATTACTCTTTACATACTATCCCTTTCTCTCTTTTACTTGTAAGAGGACTGTGGATGCATATTTGGGTAGAGAACGTTAACAAGATTGTAGATGAATTCTTTAGATTATGAGGATTTCTAAAAATCTAGTAAGGATCATGTTATGAGACTTTACTCACTTTTATATCCATTTATTATACCCAAATTATGTACAAGATCATAATTATGCCCCTTCCTTACAATTATACACCTACAAATCATGAAGAATACAATGCCCGTGAAAAATCCTAGAACTTACTAGCATGGAGAAATTAATTTAGTGCTATTGCTAGATAATAAGTGAGGCACGGAGGTTATTTTATAACTTTTTAAACCTTTTATCATTAGTTTGAAACCTTTAAATCATCTAAAATCCATTTTTCACCAACCTACAAATTAATCAAATTAAAGATTTATTGTCCTTTGATGGCTCACACATGCCAAATGGGGTTTGTAAAAACATGTTAATTTCTTTAATAGTCTTCACACACCTCCATAAATTACCCTTATATATTCAAATGGTTTCAAACTACCATTTCAAATAATAAAAATCAGCCTATGGGGTTTCTAGGTAGTTTTGGGAGTACCTTTGATTCTTAATGATTATTCATAAATAAGGGGATGGATATAAAAACCAATGACAAAAAAATTTAATCTTACTAGGATAATTTCATTTGGAAAAAAATTTAAGACCCAAATTTCTCTTCTCTATCTATACCATTGACTTGAAAATTACTTTTGCAAGCTTGCCAGATGGGAGTGATGGAGGAGAAAAATCAATTTTTGAACTTTTAAGATCTGTGAGAGATTTAAACTCATGGATATGACCTATATAATACCAATAAACACTTTTAATGTGTTTTTACTTGAAATTCAATTTTCCAAGTCCATACAAACTCCTAAAACTATCTTTTTGGGCATCAAAAACTATCATATTGACTATCTTATGACCTACACTGACATCTATGACCCATATTCACATTTTAAATTTCATATATGATCTTTTAAAATCCATTTTTTATGTAACTCTCTTCATATTTTCTTTTGAAAATAACTTTGGAGCCTTTATGAAGTGTACAAAATATCAACATATGTAAATATGACCTCATGGAGATGGAGTACACCTTGTTAAGACTTATTCAAATTTGAAATTACATATTCACTACTTGATTAAATGTGACATGCAATAATGACACCTTGATAAGGTTTAATTTAGCCACAATGGAAACCTAGGTTTCTCCAAAAACTTTAAAAAATGATAAAATACCTTAATTTCATCAAACAAGATTAACAAGATTTAAACCAAGTGATCAAGTGAAAGGACTCAACCTAACATACTATTTACCCTCTTGACACATCATGACATACCCGTAGGACCCGTTCAACTAAACTTTAAATCATTAGAAATATTGGAAAAGATATTACCTTAAATAATGCTAATAAGACCTTACAAAGACCACTTGAAGACCATAAAAACATAACAAAGCTATGACAAGGTTATAGAATCATGACAATAAAATTTTAAAATTATAGGGGTGATAGTTTTACCTATGAGGTAAAACTTTTCAACATTTTGGTGAGTCAACTAGGAAGCATGCCTACTATGCTTATGAACCATTAACTTAAATATCTTTTGATCTCATAGAATCTCTCTCTCTCTCTCTCTCTCTCTCTCTCACACACACACACACACACACACACACACACACACACACACACTCTCTCTCTCTCTCTCTCTCCTCTCTCTCTCTCTCTCTCTCTCTCTCTCTCTGAAATAAACATGATCAAACCTTGACCTTGGTTTTAAGATTCTTGAAAAACCTCTAACACACACAACATGATAAAAAAACACACAAAAATACAATAGCACCAATAAGACATATACCACACTTGTGCTACAAAGCACTTATGGAGCACAACACGCATAAGAAAACTACTATGTACAAAATAACCTATGAATATTGATCCCCTTGGATGAGAAGGGGATCTTTTGAGATCATCTTCTTCATGTGATGAGCAAGGGTGTGAAATAAGGTGCCTCTTGAACATAGTTCTTGATGGGAAATGATTCTTTCTTACCAACTCTCTTAACATGTCTTCAAGTGAGTAAATAATAGCAATCTAGTCACCAATAAAGACGTTCATCTAGTACTTTAATATATTTATCATATTGCTTATCAATGATAACCTCATCAAATGACACTCCATTTAGGCATTGTCCCTAGGTCTCTAAGGCATATTAACTAACCTAATTCTTATTATCAACTGCTACAAGTTAATAAAGCTCTTCTAGGAGATTTACATATTCAATACAAGATGTATCATGGTGTTTAATGGGTGTTTTTTGATCAAAATCCTCATAAGCATGATCTCCAATAGGCAATGTACCTTTGTAAAGGTCTTCAATATCTTGAATATACTCAATATACTGCTACTAATCATATTTTATCTCCTTAACTTAGCCAATTTGAATGAGACCAAATTGAATAACATATTTATCCTTCTCCTCAAGAGATATAGGGTTGTCAAGAGTGTCAAAGATGAAATCATGATGTGATTGGGAATAAAATTGTTTAATTTCAACTTCTTGATCATTTGGAACCATTTCACATATGTCTAATACCTCACCTTGATAATGAAAAATCCACTACTAGTGAACACTTAAAGTTCTCTCATGAATTCATAATATAACTACTACCATGAGTTCTCTTCATCTTATTTATCAAGGCTTAATCTACAAGGACTCAATTGATCTTCTTCTTCCTTCCTGAAGAAACGAAACTAATTTATCCAAGAGATAGTTAACTCATCATGCTTTTCAATAGTAAAGTTCTTTTCCCTCATGAAGAGGACTACCAATGATGAATTCATCATTTCCACTCACAACATCTTCATTTGGGGTCTCTTGAGTATTTTTTAGAGCTATCAAGCATCTCAAGGACTACTACTTTCTCTACCTTACTTAACAAACTCTCATTTCTAGCTAGATGTTCATCTTCTTCCCTCAAATCAACAAATTCTCTTTGATAAAGGAGAGGTGGGAGGGCACAAGAGCTCATTTTCTAGTTTAAGACTTCAAAGAGTGTCCTTCTAACTTGGGATTTTGAGTTTAGGATTATTTAAAGATTATTTGAGAGGCTCTTAGGTAAGGAGGAGAGAATTCTAATTTTATTTCTTCCACCCAATAATAAAATTATAAACCTCCAATATACTTTGATAATCATAGGTAGCTAATAATTTGGGAGTAGATGAAAGCTTTGGAAAGATTGAGAACTCCCTTCAATTGACTTCTAACACTCTTTCTCCCTCTTGGTCTTCAACTTGTTCATGAAGAGTCTTTTTCTAACTTAGGATTTTTTTTTGGTATATCTTCAACAACCTCTTATTTCACTTGATCTAGTCATTGTTCATTCTTATTTTCCCATGACTCAACCACTTTTTTCCATCTTGGGACCTTGAAGTTAGAAGCATTTTATAGAAGATGAATTGTATCTTGAGGGGTAGATATAATATTTAATAAGATTACAAAATACCTTGGAAACTCATCAAATTTTTTATTTTGAATAGGCATGAGGGAAGGATATCTAAGAGGATGGGAAGAGATTCATCCATAATATTTGGTATAGTGTAATTGGGAATCATAGCCCAAAAAGGCCTTCAATATGAAGCTATCTTTGTTTCTTAAGGAGGGGTGGTGTATTTTGAAGGAAACATAGAACATAAGAAGGTTGAACAGGGTTAGGAGATGATGGTTAAGGATTTTGGGGTTAGATATATTTATTATCCCACCTCATTAATATATCTACCCATCATTGGATCACTGTTCTTATTTTCCTCAACTCATTAGTCATAACATACTAATTTTATTTTCCAATTGCTGCCACCTATCCATCAACATCTATACTAACTTCCTCATCTTCTCTATAAGGTGAAAAGGAATCACATCTAACTCTCTATCCCATTATATTATTACCCCTTTAGACTTTAACATATTTTTATTGAATGGAAATAATTATATGGTAGAGGAAAGATAATTTTGAGTTAGAAATGGAATAGGAAGAAGTGATTATGACTAGTTAAGTCTTGGTAAGGTTATTAAGGTATATAATTGGAACCATATGAAGGAAAAGTAAGACAATAAAAGGATTGATATGGTTCATTAAACTATTGGTAAAGATCATGATAAATCTGGTTAGGATCATAAAAAGGTTGGTATGGCTCATTATAGGGCTGATAAGAAAGTATAGCATGAAAATTATCTTCATACCCAACCATCAAACTTCATCAAGATAGTGAATTGAAATCACAAGTTACTTGAACCAATTCTTGGGTTGCTATAACTAGCTAATAGAACTTGGAGTTGAAATTTATGTTTTGAATTACTCTAAAGGATGAAATGTAGTATAAAAAAACCAATAATACTTCCATTATTTTAGACCTTGGTCTCAATGGGCGTGCCAATGTTTTTATCTACTCGAACCTACACCATTTTGAAGGTTATTAAAGCCTTCACAGTTTGAAATAACATGAAGACAATCCTAAGATGTGGGTAGAATAATATGTGGATTGAATCTCTAGATTTTAAGGTATAGCTCCACTTTATGTATTAATTATTATATATACACTACACTGCTATCTTACAAGGAAAAAGGAAAAAATATAAATTGAAAGAAAACATATCCAACTGAGGTGATACACCAAAAAAAATTCCTTCACTTTCATAACATGAAATAATAAGGGTGAATTAAAACATGAACCTAATTGTGATTATCAAATTAAGAGTCTCCAAATATCAATATTTCACAATGAGGTCAATAGCTTAATGCATGGTCTAATGTAGTTAATCATGAGGTCTCTAAAGAACACTGATGAACAATTACACTTTCCATACAAGGATGTCCAAACACACTATGTAACCTAAAAGGATAAAATACCACCTAGAAATAGGTACATAAGAAGGGACAAATGTGAGGAAACATTCACTATCACTGATATTCATCTACAAACCATAAACATACACTAGTTACAAGAATTGAGGAGGCATGAATTCAGTCTTATTAAATTCAAAGAGCTTACTAAAAGTGTTTTTTTTAAGAAGTGATCTAACAAAAATCAAGTTTAGGATGATTAAAAATGCCAAAACTAGGCATACTTAAAGAAAAAGTGAGAAAGGAGAGAGAGAGATAGAGACTAAATCCTAAAATCTAGGGATGACTCATCCACCTAGTTCTCCCTCAACTTTAACATAGTACATGCATAATTATCTCTTAATCCTTTGTAAATGACATAATAGTGTAATGCTAATCTTTTTAAATGTTTTAAAAAGTCTTAGCATTAATTCTTGGGGTTTGAACCATTCATGTGCCTATATTCTTACTTGTATGCACCTATATCCTTGATGAAGAAGTCTCCTTGATGAATAATTCCTCTTCCATGAAATTAATTCTTCAAGTCTTCATTAAATTTCAATTAAATTATTTTCCTCATCCATTTATGAGGTGTTTCCACCTTACTTTATCTATTATAAGGATCCTTGAACCATCTTTGACCTTTTTAACTTGATTGGCATAGGAGAGAGGAAAGGTCTCCTAGGGTAGTTGATGACTCTTTCCACCATTTGAATGTTTATTGAAACCAACCCCTAAATTTTTCTTGTCCTTAAAATGTCATAGAGGTGAGAAGAAACCTTGAAAAGGTTATTGAATAACTTTTATGTATTTTTTTAGTTTTTAAACCACTTAAAGTCCTCCTCTTGCATCATGGCATATAAAGGAGAAAAATGGGTTTGCCTTGAATAAATAAACTATCCTCCATGAATGACATCTCGACATAATATCAGTCTTAAAAAAACATTTGGAGACATCAAACAGTTTAAAAGATGTGATTTTACTCCAAAAGGTCTCATTTGGCCTCATTCCTTGTAACCCTCAAAATAGGTAAACCTATTTATGCAGAAGAATTTATAGAGTGCAATAGAGAAATAATCAAAATTTTGAGGAATTAGTATCTAATTAAAAATCCATGCCAAGTATCACATTCTAAATCTTAGTGAAAGTGTTCTTTTTAGCCCATTTCTCTCTCTAATTAGGCCTAATTAGGCCACCTTGACTAGAAATTGAGATTTGGCTCAAAAACACTCCTAAACATGTGAAAATCCTAAGAATTTTTTGATTAACTTTTCCCATTCTAAGACCTTGATCTATATCAAATTTAAATTTCTTGATATCTCTTATGGATGGGTAAACCATGAAATGGCTAAAAACCCTAGTTTAGGCACTTGTACATGCTTGAGAGGAATTTGAGTTGTCTTTCATGAAATTCATAGGATTTGAGGATTTAAATATGTATATTAAGGTATGAAACACCCTTGAAAAATGAAATCTCAATGGGGTAGGCCTTTTGAAGAAATTTATAGACTTATAATTTCTCCTTTTATCTTGCCAAACTAAGTTTTCTTCACATTTTAGACAAGTTTCCAACTTGTAGAGATGGTATAACTCCTTATGAGGCTTAAAAAGGTGTTAAAAAGGTTTAGGAACTAATATATAGTCTCAATGTATGTATTTACCTATTTTTGGATCTAACTCATATCTTATTTCTTCACACAGACACCTACAACCATACATTTCTATGTAATTTTGTACATCTTTACCTTCTGACATGTCAACTACTACTTGAGAAAATGATTAAGAGAAATGATAAGGTCATTAATATCATTCCAAAGTTATTTTAATTAATTATAATAAATTAGTAAATAATTTTCACCAATCAGTTTAGATTTGTGACATTGGTCTTTAGATACATCCCCTCTCCTTTATAAATAATCATTAAGACTCCAAGGTACTCCAAAACTACCTAGAAATACATAGGCTCATCTTTCTTATTTGAAATGGTAGTATAAAAATATTTTAATGAATAAGGGTAATTAAGGGAGGTGTTTAGTTTCTATGAAAGTAGTCCACATGTTTTTTCAAACCACATTAGGCATGTGTGAGAATTAAAAGACAAGAAATATTTAGTTTGATCAATTTACAGGATGGTGTTAATGGATTTTGTATGATTTCAAGGTTTAAAACTAATGATAAAATTTTTAAATAGTTATTACATCACCTCCTTGTCTCACTAATTCTCTTCAAGGTCACTAAATGAGTTTATCCATGCTAGTAAGGTCTAGGATGTTTCACAAGCATTGTATTCTTCATAAGTTACAAATGTATAAATGTAAGTAAGGGGAATCCTTATGAGCATATAAATAATTTATAAGCATAATACAAATGGATATAAAAGTGATTAAAGTCTCATAACATGATCCTTACTACCTTTTTATAACTCCTCAAAATCTAAAGAACTCATCTACAATCTTGTTAAGGTTCTCTTCTAGTTATGCATCCATAGGCCTATTACAAGTAGAAGAGAGAAAGGGATAATATAATGGGATGTTGAGATAATATTATAAGTAAATTTTAAGCTTAATCATGTGAGTGATATCTCTATGATTATTAAACATGTCAAAAAAGTGAAGACACTAGATTTAGACTAAGAGTGTAGATTTTAGGAAAGTTGTAAATAGTAACATAACCTATGTTGATGTCATTATGAGCCAAGACCCATATTTGCATAAAGGTGTATGTTTATTTGAGATATTATGACATAATTATAAAGGAAAGGAGTAATGGAGATATGTTCTTAGAGTTCAAGAAAACAAAAATTTCATCAAAATGAAGGCCTAATATATAGGAATATAGACTTATAGGTCTACAGACTTGTAGGTCTACATTATATAAGAACTTTAGTATAAATTTATAAAGTTTAGTTTTTATAACCTAAATTATGGGAAATATAGTATCTCAATTATTTTACTAGTCTAATATCAAGGAAGGAAATTTTTGTCTTCAAATTCCAATGTCAAAACACCTTAATAAAAACTTACAAACCTATCTAAGAAGTTTAATAAAGGAATTGGATACAATATCATGCATTATAACTTGGAGTATGGATGGATAAAAAAAATTATGAGGTCATGAAACCAGATAATATATTTAATAAATTTTAAAATTTTCTAAAGAGAGTATTTCCTAAGCCTACAGTCACTCAACCATAGCCACATAGATAGGCATGTGTAAGAACACGAGTTCATAAGCATATGATAGAGACAACGATATGTGAGAGAGACTAAGGTGTTAGTATTGGATGGAGGTAATATAAAGGTAGAGAGAGAGTTAGGAATAATTAAAACCCTTATTGATACACTATAGGGGTTATGACTAACTCAAAATACCATGTTCTAATGACTCACCATACAATGAGCCCAAACTACCACCTAAGCCCTATTTTGGATAGATTTAAATAAGGGTATAATTTTAATGATAATAGATTAAATAAAATGGATGAAGAAATAATATGAGAAGTATGAGGGACTTTATATCACTGATCAAATTCACCTAAATTTTTAGGTATAGTTGTTAAGGTCTATAAGCAGGCTCTTGTTAAGAGGCCTAATACATGCACATACACCTACAAAGTGTCAAGGGAAAATGGAAAAAATTCATATTTGTGATGGTATAGTAAGTGTTATATAATTTTAAGAGATGTAAGAGAATTATTTAAGTTATTTATGTCCATTTGATGTGCTACTAAGGTCAGACTTAGTAAAACAATGCTCAACCCAAGCATACATAGTCCATTTAAGACCTGTAGGTTTACTCTAGAGCAAATTGAAGAGAACAATATTTATCACTAAAATTATATTTATAATGATAAAAAATGGTGTATATGACATTTAAAAATAATTCCATTAAGTTTTTATCTAGTGGTAGAGAAGAAAGGCTTAAGGAATAGACCTCTAGGGTCAACAAACTCAAGTTGACTATAAACCCTTAAGTGGTGAAGAGTCAAGGTTTCAAACCTTTTGGAAGGTCATTATTTATGAAGGATAATTGTGAATAATTTAATGGATAATTAAAAAAAATTTAAGGCCTTATTTTATACTATAATTCATTTTGAGGTCTTAGGACCCAAAAAACCTTTCTCGGCCTTCATATATATCCAAATCTGGTCAAGAAGATGACTTTTAGAGCTTAGATATCCTTGGAAAACATTAATGGTGGAAGATAGATATGGGATGTGGATTAAATAATTTTTAATAATTCAATTAAATGACATTATTTCATGGGTTGAGGTCCTATACAATATGAATCATCACTAAAAGAGCAACCACCTCAAAAAACCTCTTTTCATCTTACAAAGAGCTCAAGAAGGTTAAAATTTTAGCTTGGATCATATAGGAGGTTTTAAATGGAGATAAATGGTGTTTGGGTATTATGGATAAGTCTCTATACTATCACCTTATAATAGATAAATAGGGCTTCACCTCTATGAACCATTGTTAAGACCTCATACCTCTCTAAACCCTTCTTAAACCCTACAATTGACCCAATTAGAGAAAATAACTTACTAATGTATTTTTATGAATTTAAATGACCTTGAAATTATATTAATGAATTTATAAGGTCTATTAATCATATTCTCAATTATTATTTGGCATGTGAAAAGGTATAGATGTATGGAATTACATAAAAATGTATGGTTTTAGGTGTCTATGTGAAGAAACAAGATATGAGTTGGCTCCCAAAATAGGAAACAAGGTCTATTTAGACTAGATAAAGGATAAAATAAACCTTATAAACAACTCTTAATTCCTCATAAGGATTTATACTATCTCTATAAGTTGGAAACTTATCCAAAATGTGAAGAAACCATAGTTTTGCAAGCCAAAAAGAGAAATTATAGGTCTATAAAGTTATTGAAAAGGAATAAACCCATGATATTAAATTTTTAAATGGTTTTTAATACCTAAAAAGACATATTTCAAGCATGAAATATTGAAAATTTAATGAAAAACACTTTAAATGCCTCTTAAGAATGCACATGTGACTAGACTAGGATTTTTGGCGATTTCATAGTTCACCCATCTACACAAGGTCTTAGAACTTGAAATTTGACATGGTTAAAATTATTGGTATGTGGAAAGTGAATAAAACACTTCCTAGGATTCTCACATTTGTGGGATTGATTTTGAGCCAAATCTTAGTTTCTAGGCAAGGAGGCTTAATTAGGCCTAATTGGAGAGATAAAATAGGTTAAAAAGGACAATTTCACTGAGAGTTAGGACCTAAAACTTGGAATGGATATTTAAGTGGATATTGGGCCATTAAATATGTTATCATTTATTTGGTACAATCCATAAATGATTCTACACAATGGGTTTTACCTATTTTAAGGGTTATAAGGAAGGAGGCCAAATGAGAACTTTTGGAGAAAAATCATATCTTTTGAACTATTTTATAGCTCCATATGTTTTTTTGATAGTTTGATATGATGTTAAGAGGTCATATATGGAGGATAATTACTTTATGTAAGACAAAACCATGTTTTATCCTTTCTATGCTATGACGTAAGAGGACTTCAAGTGCTTTAACAACTAAATCAATACATAAAAGTTATTGAATGATCTATTCAAGCTTTCTTCTCACCTCTACACCATTTGGAGGAAAAGAAAAAGTTAGAAGCTAGTTTCAATAAATATTCCAATGGTGTAAAGAGTCATCAACTACCAAAGGAGACCTTTCTTTTCTCTTATGCTAAGCAAGTTGAAAAGGTCAAAGATGCTTCAATGAGCCTTATAACAACCAAATTAAGGTGGAAATACCTCATAAATAAGTGAAGATAAGAATTAAATTGAATATTTAATGAATACTTGAAGACCTATTTTCATGTAAGAGGACTTATTAATTAAGGAGACTTATTCATCAAGGATATAGGTGCATACTAGCAAGAATATAGGCACATGAAAGGTTTAAAATCAACAATAAATGATAAAATTTCTTCATTTTTTCAAAAATATTGCCCTTACACTGGCACTCCATTTTACAAGGGAAGAATATATAATTGATCATGTACTACATTAAAGTTGAGGTAGAATTAGGTGGATGAGTCATCCCTAATTTTTAGGCTTTGCTCTCTCTCTCTCTCTCTCTCTCTCTCTCTCTCTCTCTCTCTCTCTCTCTCTCTCTCTCTCTCTCTCTCTCTCTCTCTCTCTCTCTCTCTCTCTCTCTCTCCCCCATTTATCACTTTCTATTTAAATATGCCTGATTTTAGCATTTGTAATCATCCTTAACTTGAGTTGTGATATATCCCTACTAAAAAAAACTTGTACTTGGCTCTTTGAATTGAATAAGATTAAATTCATTCCTCCTTAATGCTTGTAACTAGTGTATGCTTATGGTTTATAGATGAATGTTAGTGATAATGAATTATTTCTCACATTTTCCCCTTCTTATATACATATTTTTAGGTGGTATTTTATCCTTTTATGTTACATACTGTGTTTTTACATCCTTGTAAGTATGGAAGGTGTAATACTTCATCAATGTCCTTTAGATACCTCATGATCATCTACCTTAGACCTTGCATCAAGCTAGTGAACTCTATGTGAAATATTGATGTTTGGAGATTCTTTATTTGAGAAGTGAAATAAGGTTCATGTTTTAGTTCAACCTTATTATTTAATGTTAGGAAAGTGAAATAAATAATTTTGGTATATCATCTTAGTTATATATGTTTTATTTTAGTTTATCTTCCTTCCTTTTTCCTTACAATATGGTAGTGTAGTGTAGATACCCTAACCGATACATTGATGGAATTTATCCATTATAATATATAGATTCATGTTGGAAAGTTGTTAATGATGTCATGGAGGTTTATTGGTGAGTGGATGAAGTTCCTTAATAGCCTAAGTGATAATGACAAATTTTGAAATATTGCTTATCCTAGTATACTTGAAGTAAGCTTGGTTGATTTTCAAAAGTTTGACTATTTAGAGATGATTAGGGATGAGTTTGAATTATTGATAACATGAAAGGGTTCCTATAATTTTTTTTATATGATTTGAGTTATTTTATTTATGAGTTTATTTCATTTGGTTGATCATTGTTTTCATCTAGAAATTTTGTGTTTAGTGATAGAAAATGTAAGTAGGTATTTTACTAACATCACCATTGCCACATGTGGATGAGTTAGGGTGAGTTGGTCATATGCTTGTGATAAAATTTGTGCCTAGTTACTATGCACTAACTTTTACATCATGTGATTAAGTGAAACATAAAATATTCAAGTGAAAAGTTGGCTCCTAATAAGTTTGACTATGTTTTCCCATACTTAACCAAATTTGCAATGTCACAAGAAAAGCCAAGTAGGAATTTGATGGTGTTATATTTCACACATGTGAAGTTTTATGAGAATTTTATCATATTAATTTATTTATATTTGTTCTTAGTTGATGTGGACTAAATTTTAGGTCATGCAATGAATCATATAAAAAGATATGCATATGCAAAGTTGGCCTTCCAGACAATTTTTGACATATTTAGCTCTGTGGCAAAAAAAATTGAGTGAGAAGATTAATGGAATAATATATTTCACATATGAGGGTTATAATATTATATTGATATATTGTTATATTATCCTATGTGAGGAGATCATATGGCCCAAATTTTAGATCATGCATCTAAGCACAATAAAAGTTATTAAATTCTAAAGTTGGGCTTCTAGGTAGATTGCAATGGTTCCCATACTTAGTAATTTTTTAAATAGATAAAGATAAAGATAAAATAAAGATACAATGGTTCATGGGTAATCATACAAATTGATCTGATGATGTGTATTTATTTAAATAGGTCAAAGTGATAGTTGTTTAATGATAGGCAGAGGTAAGGACTGAGCTACTTCTAAGATCTAACAATGAGTAGGTGTTTATACTAATCAAGATCAATGAAGCATATTGAGAGAAATGAGTTTAAAGTGTACAATGTTTAAACATAGATAAATATTGAGATACATATAGGATATCGATGGAGCATGTTTTTAATAGGATGTTAGGAAGAAGTGAAATGATGCTTAGGGTTCAAAGTTTAACATTTAGGTAGTGGTACACTATGATTTAAAGTTCAAAGAAGATCAACGGTGCATGATTAATCTATGATGTAGGGACATAAGATGTGTTTTAAGTGACCTAAGTTTAACTATGACTATTTGGATTTAAATATTCAAATTTGTGAAGGAAAAATTAGTGCTCAATTTTTGTGCTATATCTTTCAATCTATGCAAAATTTGCTCATGGTGTAAAAATAATTTTTTTAGAGGATTCTATGGTGCATCTATAAATATATATTTTAAGATATTAGAGTGTGTACAATAAATTATATTGAGGTTCAAATTTGAATATGTGCTCATGAATATTTTACAAGTAACTTGAGAAGGGTATTTGATCTATGCTTGTTGGTATCTTGATGTTTTAAGATGAACTATTGATAAAAGTGTGTTGTATAATCCATGAGGTTATTATATGTGCATTATGAAAGTTTGAAAAATCATATCCAGCATGGATAAGGGTTTATAAATTGAATGTGTGTTCACTCATAATGGTTTCTATACAAAATGTTGTTTGAGCAAATTGTGCTTAAGTAAAAATGTAATGTGATGGTTGTTAGAACTTAAGGAGGACCTATAGATCATTTATCATGGGTCCATGAGTTGGAAAGTGTTTTATGTTTTTATTTTTATCAAATAAGTGTCAAAGGGGTGAATGGGTCATCATAGGACCTAAAAGGTGTCTTTGGCTAATTTTAAAGAGAGTTGTGCTTAAGTGTGACCCATGTAGGATGCCTTAAGGGTGAAGGCATGTGTTTTGGCCAAAAATGAAGGTTTTGGACATTATAATTCATGAAGGATATATAAATAGTGAAACCATATGTGATGGTTTCTAGACTTGTACAAGGCTTATGTAAGAGCAGTATGCAATGAAGCGAAAAAGAGAGGATAGGTAATGTGTTTGTTGGATGAGTTAATAATTAAAATAATATTTTGAATATCTGCATGACTTGTAGGTCATATTTTTTATGATAGATTAGTGATATTATAGTTTGAGGATATGTAAAGAGGTCTAAGTGTGCATATGAGGATAGTTTAAGTTAAGGAGAGAGATTATGGCATGCCTATGTGAGAGGACTATATGAGATAGAGAGGGATTTTTTGAAGGAGTTATAAAATTAGAGATCCATCATCAGGTGTTGAAGACATCAATTATAAGGTAGAGGTATTCACTTCATAAGAGGGTCTAAATGACTTGATCTTTCTTAGGGGAAGTTACTCCATGTGAAACAGGTGTTTCACTAAAGGCCTTTGGTAAAGAGGACTTGATCAAGGTTTTTGGTCTAAAGGACTTAACTAGTATCTTGTTTGTAATCTCTCATAGGAAAATTAGTCCATGTGTTACAATATTGAGAGTGGGTTTTATTCCCCATGAGGGTTTCCCATATGATTTATGTGTTGTGTGTTTTTATCCTATGTATTCTTTAAATGAATGAGTTCTCTTGTTAATGTTAACTAATCAAGTTGATATATGTTTATTGTTTAATAATTTAAAAGGATTGGAATTGAAATTAAAATAGCTAGACTCAGTGATTAACCCCTCTAGTGATTGTACCTCTATCAATTGGTATCTGAGTGGGTCCTTCTTGTAATTTTAACCACTTGAAGGTGATCAAAGGTACAATGGATATTATGAATTATCTTCAAGAAAAATTAGTATGTGCTTTATCAAATGTCAATGCAATCATGGATGATGTAAAGATGCAAGTGCAATATGTAGAGGAAACAATCAAGAATATGTAGGTCATGGTGAATAAAGGTATCAATCAAAGTATGGATCAATATTAAAATAAATTCATGACCTAATCATATGTGTTCTTATCCAAGGACATAAATAATTTCATCTCCACCAAAAGGTTCAATAATGAAAATCCATTGATCAGTAATGGTAGAGAGAAAAGAGGATCAAAACTGAACAATATCTTTAATGGGTATTGCTTCTATTACAATTAATTTGGTCAAAGATATAAGGATTGTGATCTCTCTCTAGAGATAAAAAGGAGTCTCATATCCTACAATTATAACCAACAAGGTCACATAGCCAAAAATTGTAAAAGAGACTTTTGGAAAAAAGATATACAAGTCATTGACACCATCAAATGGTTCAAGAATACTAAGTCTAATATTGAAGAATAAAAGAAGTAGAATTCAAGTGATCCACCAAAGGAAGAGTTAATGTTTTTTCAAGAAGCCTTGCATACTCAAGAATATGGGAATAAGAGATGGTTCATATATAGTGGATGCTCAAATCATATGATAGGAGATAAAATCAAGTTTATCTCTCTCAGGAAGACCAACCCCAATTTAGTGAGATTTGGTAATAACAAATATGCTAACATAGTTGTCAAAGGTACTATGAGTTTATATAATGGTCATACTAAGACTAAGAATGTCTTATATGTAGAAGGTTTGAAACATAATATTTTAAGTGTGAGCCAAATGTGTAAGAAAGGAAATATTGTAACCTTTCATGATGAAATATGTGAAGTAAGAAAGGCTGACAAATTAGTTGCAAATGTTTATAAAAAAACATAACAACATGGATTTATTCCAATCTTACAAAAGAAATTCATGATGGTTTTGGCTCCGGCGACTGTGCGCGCAAAGCCACGTTTGAAATTGGATGCTGTGATCCGAGCAGCTGGCAAGGCAGTGGCTACCATTACGAAGGAGGTTCTTCCTGAAAATAGAGGAAGGAACTAGAATACCACAGTTGTGTGTCTGGCCAACGTTCCTGGTTCAGGGCATGGACCAGGGGGCAAACCTATGTGGATGTGGCAGCCTTCGAAGTAGAGTTACACGATGCTCGGCCTCATACAACACCTGTACCTACCCGTGTATCACCTGTAAGTGCTTTAAAACCTATTAGGGTAACTCTAGACCCTGAATTAGCTAGAAAATATCTTTCAAGAAGAAAAAAGGTTTTCCTCTTGTGCTGCCATCTTCTATTTCTATGGTTTCTGGCCTTCTTTTGTAGATCTACAGAATTAGATTGCTAAGAGTTGGCTGCATATCAAAGATGGTCAAATACAGCCCTGTGCCAGGGGTTTTTTTATAGTAATATTTCAAAGCCCTGAAGATAGGAAGTCTATTTTGTGCCACAATAATTTTTCTTGGCAGGGCAGATTTCCCCTAATGGCCAAACCTTGGCACAAGGATTTTAATCCTCTCTCAGAATCCTTTAACAAGATCCCTATATGGGTGCGGCTCCCTTATCTTTCGATACATTTGTGGCAGGAGGCAGTTTATAAAACCATTGGAAATGCTATAGGGGAGTTTCTATATGAAGAAGATAGTACTAAGAGCCACCATTTGACTTGTGCATGATTTATGGCTGACTTGGATGTTTCAAAGGGCCTTCCTGAGGCGATTTGCATTGATTCCCCAAGGGGTTCCTGGACATAAATCTTGGATTATGAGGGGATTCCTTTTAGGTGTAGGAAGTGTCACCAGACGAGACATATTGCTGCCCGTTGTGGTGATGGGAAAAATAATCCCAGATGTTCACCTTCTTGGTGGCCAAAGGATTTCTCTGAATATAGCATAGACAAACAACCTTTGGAGACAATAATAGATTTCGAGACCGAGAACGAGGAAAGATTGCAATCCGATTCAGAATATGAAGAGGAATCACTGGAGAAACAATCAAATGTAGCCTCTGAGGAGGCTGAAGTTAAAGATACAGCTGAGCCTAAGGAGGAGGTGGTGATCTCTTCCCCTATTTTGGAGGATCTTTCTAAGAGCTAGACTGTGTTAGACTGTCACAAGGAATTCATGCCTTCTAGTGTCCACAGATCTGTGTCTTCTGAGGCATGGGTTGCTGAGGCAGCTAAGGTAGAAGATGGCTGGACAGTAGTCAGAAGAAAGAAGTCTAAGCCTTTGGTCCCTCCTCTAGAAATGAATCTTCGGTCATGCAAAAATAAAAATCTGAATTTAAAAGATTCATCCAAAGTTCCTTTCTGCTGATTGGTTTTTTGGGGGCAGCAAACCGGTCATTTTTTCTTGGTTTACTGGTTATGGATCTGGAAGTTTGCTAATCCATTTGGTTTTCTTTTAGTTCAATGTTTTGATAGCTATTTTTTCATGTTCTTATCTGTCGGTAACAGGTCCCTGTAAAACCTGGTCTTGGTTCTTTTTTGTTATCAGGTTCTTGTGTTAACCTGGTTGTGCTTAAATGTATATCTTTCTTCTTGTTCAGGGTTTTGGGGTCCCTTCAAAACCTATTTTTACCATAATCTAAAACATGGATTTATTCCATGAATCCGAGGAGGAGTGCTTCATGAGTCAATTAGAAGAAAGTTGGCTTTGGAATAGAAGGCTTGGACATATAAATTTTGATAATATGGTAAAGATTAGTTCAAAAGGGTTAGTAAGGAATATGCCCAATATTTCTAATATTCCTCATTCTCTCTGTAAGGCATATATTTATGTGAAGAAAACCAAAATAAGATACAAATCTAAGGAGTTCTCCACTATAAATCCATTAGAGTTGATCCACGCTGACTTTTTTGGACCTATGAGAACTTGAAGAATTCAAGGTAATAGCTACTTTATGCTTCTCATTGATGATTTTACTAGGATGACTTGGATATTTTTTCTTAAAGAAAAATAAAAAGTTTTCACAAAATTTATGGCATTCAAAGTGCTTATAAAAAATGATTAAGGGTCAAAGATAAAGTGTGTATAATTTGATTATTTTTGTGAAAAACAAGGGATAAGGAGATAATATTATGCTACTAGAACACCAAAAAATAATGGTGTAGTTGAAAGAAAGGATAGGGTTTTTCAAGAGATGAGTAGAACCATGCTTCAAGAATCCAATTGGTTATTGGGATGAGGTAGCTAACACTTCAATTTACATCCTAAACAAGTGTTAAATCAAAGTAAATAGTGATAAGACTCCTTATGATTTGTGGAAGAATGGAATAACGAATGTAAAATATTTTAGAGTGTTTGGGAGTAGGTGCTTGATCAAAAAAGATGAAGAGAATATTAGAAAATTTGATTCAAGGTCTGATGAGGGCATCTTATTAAGTTATTATTCTATCAAACCTACCTATAGGTGCTTCAACAAGAGACTTAACAACATTATTGAAATTTCAAATGTAAGGGTAGATGAGACAAGCAGAGTCAAGAAGCTAAAATTACAAGTGACTCAATTTAGAATTTTTTTGCAAACAATGATGAGTTATCTGTTCAAATAGATGATGAAGATGAAGAGGATGAAGGAAGACAAAATTCAAAATCTCCATCTAGAAGAATTCAAAAAGATCATCCAATATCACAAATTATTATAAATGTTGGTATAAGGTTGCAGACTAAAAAGAGAATGTTGATCAATCAAAATCAGCAATACTCAGCTCTGTTATCCATGATTGAACCCAAAATATTCATGGAATCTAGTAAAGATTAAATTTGGAATGATGTAATGGATGAAGAAATTAATCAAATAGAAAATAATGAAACATGAGACTTAGTTCTTAGAGCAAAAGATAAAAATGTGATAGGTACCAAGTGGGTTTTCAAAAAAAAGTTTAATAAGAAAGGAGAAGTCATAAATAACAAAGGATAGATTGGTGTGTAAGGGATATGCTCAGGTTAAAGGAATAGATTTTGATGAAACTTTTTCTCCTGTGTAAAGAATGGAAGTAATTAGACTTTTATTAGTATATGATAGTTTCAAAGGTTTTAAGGTATATAAAATGGATGTGAAATATGCATTCTTAAATGGTAATTTAAAAGAATAAGTATACATTGAGTTACCTAAATGATATTTCATGTCAAGTAATCAAGATTTTGTGTAAAATAAAAAAGGCTCTTTATGGTCTTAAACAGGCTCCTAGAGCTTGGCATCATAGGTTAGATAGGTATATTTTGAGTCAAGGTTTTAAAAGGGGGTAGCTGATAGTAATTTATACATTAAGATAGAAGGAAATTATCAATTGATAGTGATTGTATATGTTGATGACATAGTTTTTGGATCTGATAATGATAAAATGAGTAGAAAATTTGAAGATACTATGAATATTGAGCTTAAAATGTCAATGTTGGGAGAAATTTCTTTCTTATTATGATTGTAGATTAACCAAATTGATACAAGGATATTCATTTCACAAGCTAAATAAATCAAGGATATGCTAAGGAAGTTTGACATGATGGAATGCAAGCCAATGGGTACTCAAATGATCACATGATACAAGTTAATTAAACTATATGACTCACCAAAAATTGATCAAACTTTATATAGATCCATGATTGGAAGTCTTTTGTACTCTATTACTTCTAGGCTTGATATCATGTGAGCAATTGGTCTTGTAGGAAGATTTTAAGCTGATCCAAGAGAATCTCACTTGAAAGCAATCAAAATGATCTTGAGGTATCTCAAAGGCACCACAGAGTATGGTTTATGGTATCTCAAGAGTAAGGAATTCACTTTGAAATCATATACTGATAAAGATTGGGCAAGATGTGTGGATGATATGAGAAGTACTAGTGGTGGGGTATTCTTTAAGGGGGAATGATTGGTGTCTTAGCTAAGTAAGAAGAAATCCTTAGTATCTCTATCAACTACAAAATCTAAGTCTAAATAATTTTCTTGTTGTTCAACATAAGTCATGTGGATGAAACAAACTTTAGAATATTATAAGGTAAGACAAAATGGACCTTGTCCTATCTATGTGATAACACTAGTTCAAACAGTATCTCAAAGAATCCTATTATTCACTCAAAAACTAATCACATTCTTATTAGATATCATTTTTTTAGGGAACAAGTGAGTAATCAAAGTGTTAAGTTGGAGTATGTGCCTATAAAAGAGAAACTTATAGGTATTATGACCAACCCATTATCAAAATCTACATTTGAGTATCTAAGACAAAGTTTAGGTGTCATTTATTTCTCTATTAATTAATAGAAGGTCTTTTGGTTAAGGAAAAGCAACAAGTTCATGAGCATTGCGTTAGAGATGGCTTGAGAGAGAAGGCTAGAAAGTGTATATAGTGGTTTTTCATGGTGTGTGGAGATATGAATATGCTCAAGAGGTGAAATTTCTCAAAAATCTTAGGGGAAGTCCCTCTTAGATGTTTCTTGGTGAGTTCTATCAAATTTTAGTACTTTTGTGTGTCTTTTCTTCATTGGTTATAATTCTTGGTTGAAGAAAGTATTGGCATGGAGAAAGAGCAAGTTTTCAAGGAAAAAAGAGGTAGGATCAAGGTAAGGGGGAGTTTGTAATATCCTTTTAAGATGGTCTTCTCTAGCTAGTAGTCATTTCAATTCCTCAAGATTAGTTGGTGCCCATTTTATCATTGTGTCAAAGGGGGAGAAATTTTTTATTGTGAGAATTCTTGAAGAGAGAGAAGAAAGGTGAGCTATATGATGTGTGTTGACATCAATGAAAAATGGGGATACTGTTGGAGATTTTTCAATGATGTTATGGAGGTGTCCTAGTGAGTGGATGAAGTGCCTTGATAACCTATGTAACAATGACAAAATGTGTAATTTGCTTATCCTAGTATACTTTAAGTAAGCTTGGTTGATATTTAGAGTTTAACTATTTAGAGATAATTATGGATGATTTTAAAGTATTGAGCATGTGAAATGGGTCCTATAAGATATTTTATATGTTTTAAGTCATTTTTTGCATGAGTTTATTTCATCTGGTTGATCTTTGTTTTAATCTAGACATTTTGGGTCTAGTGACAAAAAATTTGAGTAGTCAGTTTGCTAACATCACCATTGGCACATGTGGATGAGTCAGGGGGAGTTGATCATATAATTGTGATAAAATTTGTGACTAATTTATATTACCTAAATTTCAAGTCATTTGATAAATTGTAACATAATATATGCAAGTGCAAAGTTGGGCTCTTAGGTAGTTTGATAGGGTTTTCCCATACATAGCCAAATTTGCAATGTGGCAAGAAAAGTGGATTAGGCATTTTGATGGTGTTATATTTTTCGCATGTGAAGGTGTCAAGATAATTTTTATCATATGGGTTTGTTTAGTTTTGTTTCTATTTGATATGTTATAAATTTTAGGTTATGTTATGAAGTGCATCAAAATATATGTAGGTGCAAAGTTGGCCTTCCAGATAGTTTTTGAAATAGTTGGCTCTGTGGTAGAAAAAATTGAGTGAGAAGATTAATGTTGTTATATCTCACATGCATGAGGGTTTTAGGATTATATTGATATATGTTTATATTATCCTATGTGAGGATATCATATGGTATAAATTTTAAATCATGTGTCTAAGTGTAGCAAAAGTTATTGAGGTCCAAAGTTGGCCTTTAAGGTAGATTGCAATGGTTCCCATACTTAGTCATTTTTGTAAGAGATAAATATTATGATCAAATGAAGATCCAAAATTTCATAGGTGATCATACAAATTGTTCTAATGGTGTGTATCAAGTTAAAGAGATCAAAGTGATAGTTACTTAATGATAAGCAGAGGTAAAGACTGGGCTACTTCTAAGATCTAATGGTGAGCTAGTATCATACTAATCAAGATCAATAGAGTGTATTAAGTGAAATGAGTTTAAAATGTCCAATGTTTAAACATAGATAAAGATCAAGATATGTATAGGAGATCAATAGAGCATGGTTTTTCTAAGATGTTAGGAATAACTGAGATGATGCCAAGTGTTCAAATTTCAATGTTTGGACAATGGTACACTATGAGTTAAAGTTTGAAGAAGATAGACGGTGAATGATTAATATATAATGAAAGGGAATGATATATGATTTAAGTGATTGAAGTTTAATTGTGACCATTTAGATTTAAATATTTAAATTTGTAAAAGAAAAACTAGTGCTCAATTTTTGTGCTATATCTTTTGATCTATGCAAAATTTGCTTATGGTGTAAAAACTGAATTTATAGAGGAATCCAAGGCCATTTGGAAATATATATCTAAAAGTTTTTACAATAAAATATATTGAGGTTAAAATTTGACTATGTGTTTTTTCATATTCTTCAAGTTGCTTGAGAAGGGTATTTGAGTTATGCTTGTTGGTATCTTGATGTTTTAAGATGAACTATTGATCGAAGAATGTTGAAAACTACATGAGGTTATTCTATGTATATTATGAAGGTTTGACCATTCATATCTAGTATGAACAAAGGTTTATAAATTGACTGTGTTTGATCATAATGGTCATTGTATAGAATGTTGTTTGAGCAAATTATGCTTAAGCAAAAGGGTATTGCGATGGTTGTTGGCACTTAAGGAGGACCTATAGATCATGTAGCATGGGTTCATGAGTTGGAAAGTGTTCATATGTTCTTAGCTTTCTTAGAGAAGTGTCAAAGAGGTGAATTGGTCATCATTATATCTAAAATATAACTTAGTCTTATTTGAAAGAGAGTTGTGCTTAAGTGTGACCCATGTAAAATGCCTTAAGGGCAAAGACATGTATTATGGTTGGCAAGGAAGATTGTAGACATGATAATTAATTAAGTCTCTAAAAATAGTGAAACCAAATGTGATGGTTTATATAATTGGTAAAATCTTGTGTAAGAGTAGTATGTGTTAAACCAAATAAGAGAGGCTAGGTAGTGTGCCTGTTAGATGAGTTAATAACTAGAATAGTTTGTTGACTATGTGCATGACTTGTAGGTCATATTTCTGATGATAGATTAGTTCTCTTGTAGTTTGAAGATATGTGAAGAGGTATAAGTGTGTATATGAGGATAGGTTGAGTGAATAAGGAGAGATATTGTGGCATGCCTATGTGAGAGGCTTATATGAGATAGAGATGGAGTTTTTGTAAGAATTAGCAAATCAAAGATACATCATCAGGTGTTGAAGACATCAGTTCCAGGGTGGAAGTGTTCACTTCATAAGAGGGTATAAAGGAATTTATATTCCTTATGGGTAGTTTCTCCTTGTGAAATAGGTGTTTCACTAAAGGCCTTTGGTTAAGAGGACTTGATCAAGGTTTCTAGTCTAAAAGACTTGAACAATATCTTGTTTGTAATCTCTTATAGGACAAGTAGTCCATGTGTTTCAAGCTTGAGAGTTGGTTTTATTACCCATGAGGGTTTTCAAAGGATTTATGTGTTGTGTGTTTTATCTTGTGTATGCTTTGAATGAATGAGCTCTCTTGTTAATGTTACTTGATCAAGCTAATATATGCTAATTTTTTAATAGTTTGAAATAATTGGAATTGAAATTGAAATATCTAGGTTCACTGATTCACCCCCCCATCTCAGTGATTGTACCTCTATCAATTCAATCCACCTATTATGCCACCCATAACCTAGGATTGTCTCCATGTTAATCCAAACTATGAAGGCTTGAAAAACCTTCACAAAGGTGAATTCTTGAGTAGATAATAGGTTATCCATAATTATAATCTAGATACTAGTGTTTTTAAGAATATAACTCCTAAATTTATTACTAATCAATTGGACATTTCTTACAAAAATGATAAAATGAAACTTATAGGCTTTGATTCATGACAAACTAAGAATTGTGGTGAGTTTCATGATATTGTTATCAAAATCACATAGGATGAAAGAATTAGGTGCATGTCTAATGTTAATGTTTTAGATATTCTATTAATAATGCTATGTTTCTAGGAAGAGATTGGTCAAAATCAATTGGTGCTTTTTTAAAAAAGGATACCACTCAAGTTTTGGTGAGTAATGAGATTTCTCTTATACAAAGAGAAGAATGGGTTCTTAATCTAATTGATTCCATACCTCCTAATGTAGTGTATGTGGAAATAAGAATTGGTACTTATGAGATGTTAACCTTAGATGTTCCTAAAATCGACAAGAGATTACCTTTTCTACAGATAATTTATGGTCATTATATTTTGATGGGGCATGATCGTAAAATGGTAGTCGTGATCGAATTTGTTTAATTTTTCTTATTGGTAAGATATTTTGTTATGATTAAAAATTATCTTTTGATAATACCAATAATACATCAAAATTCAATGTATTATGTTTAAGCTTAAAAAATGTAATTGAATTTAATATTAAATAGTTATAATTCTTTAGTGATTCAGAGTTAATTATTAAGCAAGTCAATTTTTTTATAAAATTAATCAAACTCACTCACATAGGTACACTCAAAAGTTTTGGAATTTATTTGAAAAATTTGAAGCTTTTAATTTATCTCATTTACTTAGATAATTTAATGTATGAGATGATAATCTTATTGTTATTTATTTTAATCCCAATCTAAGTGAAAGTGAGACAACTGTTGATTTCTCATTTTCAAAAAACATAGACCTAAAATTCTTGATTTAAATAAAAATTGGCCTATTTTCATCTATGATAAACATATTGATTCTTTTCTTAAAGGAAATTATTTTGATTATGATTATTATGTGTTGAACTGTGGAGATTATTTACAACTAATTACTAATAAATTACCTATTGGTTTGGTGAGTCTAGAATCAATGTTTACTCTAAATGACCAATCTAGGATTTCAAGAATTGAAGTACATTCTAGGAGAATAACTGATGAAACTATTCCTATTAACCTTGGAATATTAAAAATTCCTAAATTTGTTTATTTTGGAATACAATGTATGCTTGATGAAAGGGTTATGTTCATTAATTTTTTAAAATAATTTATTGATATTTCCATGTGGTTTTATAAAGACCTAAAAGATTATGATAACAACATAATTTGATGTGATATTCCTATAAAACCTAGTATTAAACATATTATACAAAAAATAAGGAAAGTAAGCCCTTTGCTTAAAGACACCATGAATAAAGAGATTGATAAAATACTTGATGGTGATGTCATTTATCCTATAAATTATTTTGATTGGGTAATTAATTTAGTACCCATGTATAAGAAAAATAGTGATATTAGACTCTGTGTAGACTTTATATATGTAAATAAGGCTAGCGTAAAGGATATTTTTCCTCTTTTGAGTATTGATCGAATATTTCAATAGGTTGCAGGTTTGAAATGATGTCTTTAATTGATGGATTATATAGTTATAATATTATATTTTTCAATCCAAATGATAGGCATAAGATAAATTTTACTACTTAAAGATGGATTGTTTTCTTTTAATATGATGCCTTTTGGTCTCATGAATACAGGTGCCACTTTTCAAAGAGATATGAATGTAGCTTTTGATGACTTAATTAGCATAGTCATTCAAGTTTACATAGATGATATTACCATCTATTCCAAAAAGAGAAAGAAGCATACATACTATCTTTGTTAGGTTTTCATAAGATGTAGGAAGTACAATATTTCTCTTAATCCTAAGAAATGTGCCTTTGGTATTATCAAGAGAAAATTATTAGGACATATAATTTATAAAGATGGTATTTATATTGATCCTAAATGTATTAAAGTAATCAAAGAGATGACACCATATAAAGACAAATTTGGTATTAGACATTTATTTGGAAAAATTAATTTTGTTCTTAAATTTATATCAAATTTTGATAATAAATCTAATCCATTACAAATTCTACTAAAAAATTAGTCATATATACAAGATTTTAGAGAATATTCTTCTTTTAATAATGTCAAAAATGTCATTTCAAGTGTGCCTATGCTTTATAAACCTTATTTGACTAAATCTTTTATTATTTAAGTGAATGTAATTGATAAAGATATAGGTGTTGTAATTATTCAAAGTGATGAAAATAATGAGGTGAAACCTATTGGTTATATGAGCCAAGTATAAAAGGATATAAAAACTAGGTATAATTTTATTGAATAATTTGTGTTTATATTGGTTTATTATTTGATCACATTCCATTATCTATTGATGGTAAATAAGGTTATTGTAAGGTCTAATGTACCTTTTTTTTTACCTTTTGAAACAACCAACTATTCAGGGAAGGTTAGAAAAATGGATTTTGAAAATTCAAGAATTAGAAACATCCAAAACTATAAAAGGAAATGATTTAGAAAAACATTTAATTGAAAATGCTTCTTGAGTATAAATATTTTGGTATTATCTATTATGATTCTTTAAATGTTAAACATCATTTTTAGTCCATGAAAGTTGTTTATTTCTCTAAAAAAATGGACATGAAATGAATGCTTGGGATTGTTTGTTGACTAAAGATGATTGATATCATGATTTAGTCTATTATTTTAATAATTAGGCATGTCTTGACAATTTGGATAAAAGGTAAAGATGATCTTTAAGATTTCAAGCTCTAAAATTATGTTTAATATATTTTTAAATTTTTATAGAGATAAAGATGGTGTTTTATTAAGATGCTTAACCCATAACCAAACTTAGAAAGTAGTTAGAGGATGTAATGAAGTAAGTTTTGGTGGTCATTATGTAGTTAAAAATACTACTTATAAAATTTTATGTATATATTATTATTGTCCTACATTCTTTTAGGATGCTTATAAACTTGTTCATGTATGTATGTCTTACCAATTATTTGTTGGTAGAGATAGATTACTAGCAATGCATTTTGAAAAACCATTTACCATATGGGGAATTTAATTTATATTTAATATTCATCCTCCTTTTTCTTCTATTCATAGGTATATTCTGATTTCTATAGATTATGTTATGAAATGGCCTAGTAAAGCATTAAAAAGTTCAGTTACAATTAAAGTCATTTCATTTTTTTAAAATCAAATATTTTTTATATTTGGTATTCCATATGAAATTATTTTAGATAATGGTCCTAAATTTATTTTAAATGAATATTTATAATTTTTAGGATGTTATTCTATTGTTTTGAGTCATTGTTCAAAGTATTATCCTGTGGGAAATGGGCAAGTTAAATCTACTTATAAAATTTTGATTTCTATTATGAAAAAATAGTTTTTGAGAGTAAAAATGATTGGAATCTTAATATTTTGAAGTATTATGGGTTGATCATACAATTTTTAAATGAGATAATAGTTACTCTCCATTGATGTTAGCATATGGATTTGAAGGTACATTGCCTATTGAACATCAAATTTATTCTATTAGTATTGTTTTACAGTATTTATCAAGAGGTACTAACTTGATTTAAAAAATACTTAATGACTTGATAGCTTGAGATTAAACTAAAGATATTGAATTTTAAAAGTTAGAAAAGGCTAAAGAAAAATTAAATTTCTTTGACAAAATAGTATCTAGTAAAATTTTTAAAGTTGGTGATCTCATCCTTTATTCGGACAAAGCACATGAAGATTCAAGTAAGCACCATAAGTTTGATTATTTTTGGTTGGGTCCTTATAACATTACTATTGTTATTGATATTTTTTTCCCTTTACAATATTTAGATGGAAATTGGTTATGTTATTCAATCAATGGATATCACTTGAAATTATTTTATAACTAGTTTACTTTGTTTTGTTTTATCTTTTTAATTTTTTGGTTTTTTTTCATGTTTGAGAAGATCAACATATGTTACAAAAACAAGAATTATTCATTGTGAACAAAAATTATTTTGAGAACTACATATTTTGTTTGTAAGTACTCAATTCTAAAGATTTTTTTTTATAACTTAAACATAGATTAAATATATATGTGCTAATAGAATTATTAAACTTTTAAAATTCATATTTAAGACTTTGCATTGGCTATTTATCCATCTCAAATTTCTCTATTTAATATATTCCTTTTTTTGTGTAATGCTAGCTGAGTAATTCATCCCTTGAATAAATCTTATCATAAAAGGGGTTATCACATAGTTGCTTGAGAAATGATTGAACCTAGATCATAATCTCAAGTTAATTATTATAATAAAGTTTAATTGATAGTTAAAACCCAATTTTACAATAAAAATAATCTAGAAAGGTTGATAGTGTTAATTCTATTTTTATTACCCCATTCTTTTCTAAAAGTTATGTCTTCATTTTTTCCATATAGATGACTTATGTAATAAAATATAAAACTATGGTGGGTGCCCACTCATTTGAAATAAATAAAATATGAAATTTTATATTATCCAATAAACATGTGATTATTTTATTTGAATGAAATTTTACTTCTAATATCAATTAAGTGGTTTCAAAAGGCATGAGTTGGTTCTAAAAGAAATATTTTTTAGTATCAATCTCAATAGGTTAAAATGGTAGTTGGTAGTGTATTCAATGTTTTTTAATGATTATAGTGTTTATTTTGAACTTGATGCAATGTATAGTGTTGAATCACATAAATAGTTTATAATCATGATAAGTTATATCATTGATCACATTGAAGTAATTAGGTGGTTAGATATACTTTCAGTCAATTTTAAACAAGATAACTTTCATAATTCATAACATTTAGTGTTGGATTTCATGTCATAATATGATCGATCAAGTGTTTTTAATTATGTTATTTAATAAGAGGATATTTAAATATTGATTTTTTCATTCATTAAATAAATCATATTGTTATTGCATAACAATTCATGATTGAAGTCCTTGATTGTGTTTATAAGCTTATAACATTTTTTTAAAAATGGTTTGTAAGACCCAAGACTTAAGATAAATTTCATAACCTATAAATTCCATCTAATACCTAAGGTATTTCACAATGTAATTTATGTTTATTACCTAGGAGGTAATACTAATGTGCCATATGGATTAAGTTATAATGTTGATAATTTATTTCGAATATGGTACTACAACTAATAGGCATGTTGTTTAAAGTCTTAAGTTAAATACTGAGCATGATTAAGTGGTAGATTAAAGCTAAGTTTTGTAAATTTCAATAGTGATTCACTATGGATTTGGTCATTGATGAATTATAGTCTTAAGACTTGAAGTGGCATATTCGATAGGATTGTATGAATTAAGTCTCAATATTTTCCTTGGAATATGTATTTGGTGGTTAATCTGGTCAATAGATAAATACACTACTAAATTTATTAGCAATCTTATAAATTTGGCATGATGAGATGGTAAGTTGGTGGATTGTTGAAATATAATACAAAAATTACATGTCATTTTGATTAAAAAATGACAGTTATGGAAGTATTTAGTGTTATTTATTTTGTTTTTTGTTTCAATCTTTGATAAAATTTCCATGGAAGTAAGATCTTCTTAGATGTATTTTATAAATCTTGAATGAAATAGAGTGGGATTTTACAACAATTTTTTATATTGATGAGGTATATGTAGTCATTATTTTGATTCAAAAAATATTTATGAAGATTTGTCTTTAAATGTGGAAAATGTTGCATGTCTGCATTCTAGTTATATTGCTAATAAGTTTAAATGATTTTGAAATAATATTCAACAAAAGATTACAACCTCATGTCTTTTTATTAAATCATTTGGAATTTCTGACTTGGTTCCAACTAATAGGCTGATGAAAACTAGTTTTCTTATGATTAACATATTGAGGATTTTTTTTGCATAAAATATTTTCCTAAATAGTTTTTTCTTGAATTCTTTGTTATAAAAGACATAACGGTCTTAGAAATGTCTTACATGGCTAGACTAAGTGTTAGTTTATTTTGGGAGTTTTTAACTAGTTTATTTGTCAACATAAGTTGTTTTAAGTTTAAGGATTGCATACAACTTGATCTTGTAGATGATAAATGCATTAAATTGATCATTGGGTATTATAGATTTAGTGGTGATCATGTTGTAGTTATATTTTTTAGTAATTTCTATGTTTATCATGCATGCATCCATTATTGGTTAATAAAGATATGTAGGTCATTTGTTCATAAATCAAGTGATAGTTTTTTAGAATATTTTTGTCCAATATTTATTGATGGTTGTTTGAAGTTATAAGAATGCAAAAAATTAGGTCTTTTCCTATTTTACATGAATTTGTTAAATAATTTAGGAGCATAGTTTAGATCATGATTATTTTTTTCTATTTAAAGAGTTTCATTTATTTTTAGTGCATATTTGAAAGGGATTTTTGTCAATTTATTTACATGATGGTCTTAAATTTATTTTGGATTGAAGGAATGGTTTTCATAGTTTTTATTTTTGTAAATAATGATTCATTTGGATTTACATATGGAATTTAGCATAGTTTAGGAGATTTTAAGTGTTAAGGTATGAAAAAATCATATTGTTAAACTTGGTATTCATTTAGATAACTATGATATTAAGACCTATATTTTTATTTCATTTGTTTTGAAAGATAGAAATGTTGATTATTTCAAATAACACTTGATGTTAATCTAAAACTCAAGATTTTTAAGACGAATGGTCAATTATTGTGAGTTTATAGATTTTGGTTGTAGATTTAGTTTTCTTTGAATGTACTTCTCATGGGTATTAAGAGAAGTACATTATAATATTTAGATGTATGATTTGAGATTAACATCATGGTATTTTTTAAAGATATCATAATTCAAATATGGTCAAGGGCTTTGGATTTTTTTTTTTTATAAGTCATGTTGCTTACCAAATAGGTTTCTTTCATGAATGATTTCAATGATATTTTGAGTATGAAGATGCTAGACTATGTTAAAATATAAGTAACTAATAATATTTGATATTTTGAGTTTAAATAAGACTTGATCACTTGGAATCTTGCTTGATGGGGTTTCAATAATTTTCATATTCAGTAAGTTACATGAATCGAAGTTTGAAAAAATGTCATAAATTGCTGAATTTTTATGATGCATAATTTTTTAGATATGGCAAGTATTGAGGTGTAGGTAATTTTCATGTCTTATTTTAGTTTATTGATTTTAGATAAGTATTTTATATGGAAATATATTTAGATTATGACAATCATGGTAGTGAATGATAATGGTGAATAAGTGTTGGTCCCATTATGATGATTATAAAACTTTTGTTGAAATGAATATTGTTTAGTGGTAAATAAAATCAAATTTGAAATTGTACATATTTAGTTATATAAATATATAAAATCATTAAGATCATGATTATATGGACTTGAATTCATATATTTATTCATTTGAATCTTTGTTGGTATCTGATAAGGATTTTGGTTTAATTGATTTTGAGGGTTTTTGAACATATGGCCATTTATTTTCAAAACATTAGTAAATAAACATAGAGTGTTCTCAATATATATAGTTTAGGTTTAAATGGAATTATATTTATTTAAATATATAAATATGTCAGGTTGGATACCAAATTCAAATAATTCTAGAAAAAATACATGGGGTTAGAGTGAAGATCAATATAGTACACACAATCTTTTGTGGGGTAGTTCTTGAGGATAGTTATTTTGTGGGTATAGGGTTTCCCATACTTTCCATAGGACATTTGACCATGGAACCAAAGTTTCCATCCATTTCAATGCCACTAATCCTTTCTTTTGGAACATTTTTTATTCATTACATGATAGCTCTTTAGTCTTTCAAGTTAATAGAGTTTTAATAAGGGCATATGGGATATATTATCCTCACAGACAAGGTACCCCAAGTTGATTTTCCAAATATATGCATACTATTGTACAATTTTCACAAAATAATACTCCAACACCTCCACTTCTTGAAGATTTTCTTGATGTGATAATAAAATGACACCCTAAATCACTTGTACCAGTCAATACAATGTGTCGTTTATTTGAACCTAAAAATAGAATTGAACATTGTACTAAGTTGTCTCTTAATTGGTTTGTACCACTTTCTCTTGAACATGATAGGCCAACTCCTAGTGGAAATAATGTAAGTATCCTTACAACCTCTCCATTGAGAGAGAATGAGAATGGTTAAAAAGATAAATCTAGAATTGCATAATGAAGAAGGCACCAAATTGATTAATTTTCCTTATACATCAATGCAATATATTAGATATTTAACTGGTAGGGGAGCCCCTTTGATTGAATTGGTTTCATATTTTGATGAGTAAACTATGTTTTTAATTATGTTCTATTTGAAACTTATTACTTGATTATCTTTTGTCTATACTATGATATTTTTGATATGTGGACATATTTAGATAATTATGGAAGTTTTGATTGAGGTGACATTAATTTTATACATAATGAGATATTAGAATTAATAAATTTTTTATGGAAATACTCATAGTATTTGAAATTTTAAATATTTAATTTTTAGCTATCATTATGAATGACATGTTTATTAAATTTTTATTTTAATTTTATTCTTATGAGTCATGGCCCCCCACACATTAGAGTTTATTTTCTATCTATTACTTAATTGATATGATCTAATTAGACTTTATTAAAGTCTAGTTTTTACAAGATTAAGTAAATTTGAGTAATTGAATTTTTAAAATTAATTAAAGTTAACTAAAACTAGCAAACATGTTAGTTATAAATTATTTTGTAACTATCTCCAAAACATATATCTTTATAAATATATCAAAGTCACAACACAAGAGGAGAGACACAACAAGTATTGAAGAGATATGAAGTTATTCAATTTTTATATTATTATCTCTCTATACAAATAATCTCCAAAATTAAATATTTATTTGTAGATAGATCAAATAATACAATATCTTATGGTTAAGTGACCCACTTGTCTAGCATAGGTATATATAGGTTTCTTATTTAGTTTATAAATTGACTATCTAAAGTTTATCAGACCTAATATCTTTTGATTATTACACTTATGTAGTAATATATGAAAATTTAAAATACTTGACCTAAACAATGATGAATATCTCTCTTCATAAAACATTTATTAATATTTCAATTATAAATAATTATCTTCTTAAAGACCATTTATACTGAAGTTGTTTCTCAATAAAACTTCTTAAACTTTCTACTAAAGATGACTCTATTTTAGACTCACATTTTATTTCATTTTATTTTTAGATTTTATTTTATTTAAGTTTTATTTCTTACTTAGATTAGAATAGATTCTTCAACCTTTTAATTTTTTTATATAGTTCACATATCTCTTTTATTTAGATCATTTAATTCATTTTCATGTATTATTATTTATTAAATTTATCTTTGTTTTCTTCTTTTGTTTAGACCTTATTATATTTTAAATATTTTCTTAACTTGAGATCTATATTATATATATTTTTATTTGATATGGTAAATAACCAAGTTTTATAGGGACCTGTAACCATGAAAGTGAAATACATCAATTTAAACAGACTAACCAAGGCTAAGAAGATAAAAAAAAAACAAAATAAGTACTTAAAAATGAAATCAAGAAACAAAAACAAACACTGTTATAGGGAGAAAGTCCCTCTTAAGTATCTTTATTAGAAGTATTATCATTTTCCTAGATGGTTGGTTTGTATTTTGAGACCTTGGCATGGGTACAGTTCTTTAGGCCTTCCACTACATCTCTAGGGAAGATCATTTTTGGTCGTTTCTTGCCTTTAACTTGCAAAGGAGTCTAAGGGGACCCCCCTAGGGGATCCCATGAGGAGAGAATTTTATACCTTGGGGGATTTCATAGCATGGGATTGGTGGGGGGGGGGGGTTAATTGAGTGGACAAAGCACTATGTAGTGGCCTCAACCACCCTATGGAGTTCCTTCCATTCTTGTATAAACTTTTTCAGGCCAAATCCTACCTCCTAAACCTTCGAGTTGAAATTTTCTAGTAAAAGTTTATTCTTACCTATATTATTATTATTATTATTATTATTATTATTATTATTATTATTATTATTATTATTATTATTTATTTAGTTTTAGATTAATATTTTTCATAGTTTGTTTTGATATCATATCTGTTATAAATAAACTTCAGTTATGCATAATTAATTAATTTTGTTAGGACTTCTGTATGTTTTTAGATTAGTCTTTATTTCATACTTGGACATTTTATTTTTGATTAGATTAAAGGATATTAGTTTTTTAGTATTTTAGTTAGATTTATATATTATTAGATTAGTCTTTTTCATACTCAAGTTTCATGGACATTTTGATTAGAGTTTAGTATATTATTTTAATTATTTCTCATTTAGTTTACATCAATTTATTTCTCTTATTTAGATCTTGCATCTATAATACTATATTAGATTAAGTTATGTTATTTGTATTTTAGTTAGTTTTTTAATTCTCTATAGTTATAGGTTAGTTATTTATTGATAAGAGGTTTAATTGTTTCCTTTTCATTATTATGTTTGTTTTCATTTCTATTTATTTATTTTCAATTATTTTATTTATGTTTTAGTTCATTTAGTTTCTTCTCTTTAAATTTAATTTGAGTGAAAAGGGAGACCAAAGAGTTATAAGTAATTGATTAAACAAAATTATAAATATTAAATATCTTTTCTTCAAGAGATTGTCTGATTCATAGGCTTTCTTATCAGATAGGTTAGATTACATAGTCCTAATGTAATTCTTTATTTGATATTCAAGTGATATTTGATTTTTAAATATTAATTAAGAATTACATAAGATTTTACTTTCTCCTTTTTCCAAAAACATTTTATAAATCCCCTTTTCACATATTTGGAACAAAGTTTATTCCTAATACCTTCATTATTAGACTAGTATGATCTAACCTTAACCTTCATAATAGGAAAAAGGGTTGATTCATTGATGTGACATTTTTTGTCATCAACACCTTGAAATTGTAATTGAGTCCATATATTGGCAAACAAAAAAGATCCCACCTTTATTTCTCCATATCATGGTGTGTTTGTGTCATATTTTATTAGATCGAATCTCAATACTTATGCACATTATAACTAATCCATTGTGTTCTATATCATGGTTCATATTATTATGTGATAAATTAAAATTAAGTGTTTGATGCTTATATATAATGTCATACTTTGGTGGAAGATTATCCTACTGCAACATCATCCATGATCAAAACCAATTATTGTGGGCATCCTTGACTATATCACATCATTTCATTCCTCTTTGACCTTTATCAACATTCAACATATCATTATATTCTCATTCATTCATCATCCCATTTTCTCCCATATGGGAGAGATACAATGGCATGTAGGTACACATGATGTATGTAAGAAACACTTATCTAATTTTAGCTCAATCATTATTATTCAAATACAATTTCATTATTATTTCATAATTATTATATTATTATAATCATATTCATCTTTGCATCACTTTATGAATCCGTATGTGCCTAGTTTTATTTATATCTTATTCATTCCTTAAATTTTTTTATACCATCTGCACATCTATTTTACATCACCCTATAAAATTTATGTCATCCATCTCATATTTAATCTATGTCATAGGTTAAACACTTGATCTATGCTTGTTAATTAATTAATCAATCAATCAATAAAGTATTCTAATCAAATGATTAAATATACTCTATTAGGCACATTAATTAATCAATGATTAAATATGACCTACCAGGGAAATTCAATTACTCAGTTAATTCTACCTTCTTTGTAGCCATTAAATCATTAAATCTTTATTTTAATTCTAATCTCACAACTTTCACCCTATTTGGGGAAATTGAAAGTGTGCCACTTATCTTGGGATGCATCCTTCCCAATTCCACATTCTTTGGGGAAAATCAATTTTTTTACTTCATCATTGGATATCAAAGCATGCAAATATTATTAACTCACCTAAATAAATCTCATCCATGGATTTTTCATTATTTAAAAATTATTATTTCATCTAGTGTCCTGTAATGATATTTCAAATAGGAGAAAATTTAGACACTCCAATTTCATCACTTTTGTGTTGAATTTGTATTTAGCATGAATTTTTGGAAAAATGTAGAAATTAGGTTAGAAATAATTAAAATACCCAATTTTTTTTATACATCTAACTTCCATTTTATTTATTTGAAGGGCCCATCCATAATTTTTTTTTTGGTTATTACCATGAAGAGAAATCATGGCATCCCAAATATTATTTGGGGCATCATTATTCAATCATTATATAATTTTTATTTATTATGGGTAAAAAAGGTTTTTTTGAACTAAGGACATGAACCCTATATAGGAAATAATAGACAAAGCCCCCAAAGCCTAGTTAATCATTAGAGTTTGCTACAAAGTAAAATATTACAAAATAACTAAAATATAATGCAAAAACAAAGCAAAATAAATTAGAATGTGTCCACATGAGACTTATTCTTAGTTGATGATCATTTTATTCATCTTTATATCTAATTTATGATGCATCTGAGGTAGTTTATCAATGTCTTTGTCATATTCACTGCATTTGAATTTCTTATTGTTCTCTCTTCCTTAGTTCAATTCTCCCAAAAGAGTCTTAAAGGACACTAAATCTAACATGTTATCTTTCAATGAAGTTTTAATCACTTCCACAATAGATTTAATTTTATCCTTTAGTTCCTTATTTTCCTAGGATATGGTTATGACCTAATCCATTATATAACAATGGTCTCTCATAAACCATCTAAGGATAGATTTTTGAATATCGAGTTATTCCTTAATCTTCATTACCATAATTTATTCCTTCAATTTTTATAATACATGATTGAATTCATCATTAAAGCAAGTTCCAAAAGAAGGAATTTTTTTTATAGGTAGGTAGTATTCACCATCAAATTTACCCTTCCCTTGGTTTTAAACACTCTTTCATGGAGGTAGCTTTTGACCTTAACAGATGGAGACATTTAGATGCCATCTCCTCACTCCCATCCTATGTATCCTATTGAAGGTCCCTTTAATTATTTATAAATATCAACATATCAACACCACCTAGACCCTACCTCTTTTCCTTTGATACACTTAATTTATGTTTTATACCACCTGAGAAGAAGTCCTATTTGTGTAACATATGAAAGATCCTAGGTCCCCTATTCATGACCTTAAAAAAATTATGAATCATGAATATGACAAATTGGTGTAGGGGTTAATTTTCCTTACCTCTTTTCACATCCAAAATGGATATTTTAAGGGAATTTAAGACATAAAGGGGAAGGCTTAGGGGGATTTGGTGGTGTAAGTAATTAAGGAAAAGGAAATAAGAGTAGTGATCTACATTTTTATTACCTTCTAGTGTTATATATAACATGAATTGATCCATGACTTCCTTGAATGGATGAGGGAGATCCTCCCTAAATAAGGCATTGTGCAAGGGAATAAGAACTTCTCAATCTAATAGAAATTTATCCCTTTCCTCTTTGAAATCTTTGCCAGTTTTGAAAACTTTGGTAACCTCAAATCTAAGCCCTATAATTTATGTTATGAATTCCTCACTAATATCCACAAACATGCCATTAAAATCCCACATCCTTTTATTCTAATTCATCACAAATAATATGAAACATGCTTATCATTACACTCCACCCTCTACATGAAGTTGGCCAAACCACCTATCTATAAAATTTTCCACACCTCCCTATCCTCCTTAACATAGTCTGCAATAATGGGTTCAATACTTAGGAGATCCCCTCCCATCCCTACCAACTTCAAGTATAAATCAAGTTTTAAGACAATAGTAACATCTCTTTATAAAAACACATACTTAAAAATTGAAAATTCTTGAAGCCCAGTACAACTCAAAATAATAAACCATGAGTAAAAATAATGTTTATCTTAGACATTATTTCTTTTGATATTTCTATGAAATCATAATATAACTTGAAGTGTAGATAAATAGATGTGTTTACCTCATTCCCACACACCAACATTGAAAATATATAATAATAAAAAAGTAATGCCATAAATATAAATTTTCTCTTAAACATTATTAACCACTTCTAAATAAATTCTTTAAAAAATAATATCAGGTATCTATTATTTATTGAAACACCTTATTAACCCTAGATAGGCCACTCCTTCATTGGTAAACCAATCAGGCACATAATTGCCTTCTTTTTAAATCTGTTGTATGATTACTTCCTACATTACCTAAATAATCATGAGGTCCTCCTCCATGATATGAATTATAATACATCTTAATAAATTATTAATAGAGAGGCAATTGATAATATTAAGTGAATCTCCTTCAATTATGAACTTACTAGTTCCCTACTCTTTGGCTAGTCTTAGTCCTCACAAGCCTACAAGTGTTTTGGCCAAATAATTAATTTGAGTACCCATTACTCTTGCATAAAATATAAAAAAATTTCCTTTGTCATCCCTTAATATCCCTCCACCTACTAAATCCCCTATTTTCCCATTAAAATCCCCATGAAATTAAGTTTCACCCATGTAGGAGATGGAACCAACCAATTAACTAGTCTTCTAGCTTCAACTCTTGGATCAATTACTCTTTTGATTTGGCCTTTAATCTATTAATTGAGAGAAATCTTAGACTCCTCCACATTCATGCCTTTATTTTTATTGGGAGGGATACATTTGAAATTTTACAATATTCTAACACAAATCCTGTTAGACACCACTAGATTGAAAAGTTTCCTCCCTCTAAAGATCCTATTATTTCTTTCTTTCTAAATACCTAATAAGGCATTAGGTAGTGAAAGTTTCCAAATATTTCTTAGAATATTATTTTTTGAAAAGATAAAATAAAGACTACTAAAAATATTTCACTGAATAAAGTTACACCCAATTGATTTGAAATTTATCTAATAACACAATCCATACCACATAGGAAAAGAGTACTCAATCATCAAATGGGACACCATTTAATTCTTAGGATAACATAGAGGTTACCTGTTTGTAATTACTATGCCCCTTCTTTTGAGGTTATCTATTTGTCAAAATATTATTTTGAATAGATAACCATAAAAAAATTATTTTGGGGATGAGATTCTATCCCATAGTTTGCTTAAAGGGATATCCTCACTAGGATGATTAGTTATCATCCTATACCTTGATTTCACACTATATTACCCATTAAAATAATCCCTCTACACTAATTCATCATCTTTCACAATGTTAAGAATATGAATAAAATTTAGCATGACATTTATCTCTCTAAAAATATCATTGCCTTCCATTCATAAATCATCACTCCTCATCTATTTATAAGACCTTATTCCTTCCTTGATTTCAAGATACTCCTACACTTTATAACCAATTTCATATTACATAACATCTGTAATTTGATTTAAAGGCTCTACGTTCATAAGGGGTTGATCCAACAACCACATGTCCTCCCAAAATCTAACTTCTACCCATTTCCCATATTTCATTTTCATCCATTTAAGATAAGATATCTATATGAAATTAAAAAATTCCATAAAGGGGAGCCATTAACAAATTATTCCTCTTCTAGGAAGATTGTAACTTCTCTCGAGTTTAAATATTATTCCTATAATATACTAGACCATATGAGGGTCTTGTGATAAATTTCCAAACTACCTTAGCAACAAGGGATTTTTTCATCCACTTTGTTCTCATTAGTCCCAATCCCCCATTACCTTTCTGGGTAAAAACTCTATCCCATGCCACCAAGGAAAACTTATAATTTTCCTTAGTATCATAACATAAAAATATTCTTTAAATTTTTTATAATTTTTATACTACACCCTTGGGCATATTTAGCATGTACATCACATAGATCAGAAGGATTTGTAAAGTGATCTTAATAACTATGAGTTTTCCTACTTGGGATAGTAACTTACCTTTCCAACTAGCCAACTTTATCTAGAATCTTTCCAAAAATGTATTCCATGCCACCAATGAGAGTTTATTTATATATATTGGCAATCCCATATAAGTAGAAGGATCTCTTTAACCTAATAGACTATAATGGTAGTAATCCTATTCTACCTGACCAAAGGGGTATTGAAAAAATAGATCAACTTTTATCATTTTTTTTTCTTAGGTACAACCTCATAGTTTAAGATGATTCTCTTTACCTCTCTCACTTCCATAATCAAATAATCTTCTAAAATGATTGTATCATCTAAAAATTATTGATGAATGGTTGGTTTCATACTATAGGCTAGTTTGAATCCATTTATTTCTCCTTATTTTATAGCTACCAATAGGGATCTACTAAGGGAATCAACCATAACAATGTATAAGAAATTGGAACATTAAATATAACAATGGCTACACAATTTATAATAATTACCCTAAAATTATCTTGAAAACCAAATTAAAACATCACCTTATCCAAGAAGTTCCAATTTAACCTATCATAAGCCTTTTTCATGTCCAATTTGATAACCATACCTATTTTATTGATTTTATCCATATAGTGAATGTTTTCATGGACAATAATGATGCCATCCTAGATTTTCTTTCTAGGGACAAAGCCCCCACTTTGGAAGCTAGTGATATTTTCCATAATAGGCTACATTAGAATGGATAATGTTTTTTCAAATATATTATAAATTGAATTACATAGACTAATTGGAAAAAATATGAAAAACTACTTGCTTCCTCTTTTTTTGGAATAAAAACAATAAAAATATTGTTTAATTCCCTTAGTAGTTTCCTAGAGGAGATGAATTCATTAGTAGCCTCAATAACATCATTTTTAATAATTTCCCAAAGATCATAAGGTTTTTAAAATGATCTTGATAAGGGTGAGTTTTCCCACTTGGGATAGTAACTCACCTTTCCAACTAGCCAAATTTATCTAGAATCTTTCTAAAAAAGTATTTCATACCACAAATGAGAGTTTATTTATATAAATTTCCAATCCAATATAAGTAAAAGGATCTCTTTAACATAATAGACTAGAATAGTAGTAATCCTATTCTATCTGACCAAAGGGGTATTGAAAAAATAGATTGACTTTTATAAAAAATGATTTTTTTTCTTAAATGCAACCTCATAGTTCAAGATGATTCTCTTTAGCTCTCTCACTTCGATAATTGAATACTCTACTAGGAATATTTTATCATCTACAAATTAATGATGAATGGTTGGTTTAATACTATAGGCTAGTTTGAATCCCTTTATTTCTCCTTCTTTGATAGCTACCAATATGGATCTACTAAGGGAATCAACCATAATAATATATAATAAATGGGAATATGGATATCCATATCTAACTAATATTTTATTCTAGAAAAAACCTTATGTAACCCCATTAAAAAGAACATAAAATATAATAATGTCTACATAATTTATAATAATTATCCTAAACTTATCTTGAAAACCAAATTAAAACATCACCTTATCCAAGAAGTTCCAATCTAACCTATCATAAGCCTTTTTCATTTCAATTTGATAACCATATCTATTTTATTGCTTTTATCCATATAGTGAATGCTTTTGTGGACAATAATGTTGCCATCCTAAAGTTGCTTACCAGGGACAAACCCCCCCATTGGAAGCTAGTGATATTTTCCATAATAGGCTACATTTGAATGGATAATGTTTTTGTAAATATATTATAAATTTAATTACATAGAATAATGGGAAAAAAATATGAAAAACTACTTGCTTACTCTCTTTTTTGAATTAAAAAAATAAAAATATTATTTAATTCCCTTAGTAATTTTGTAGAGGAGATAAATTCATTAGTAGCCTCAACAACATCCTTTTCAACAATTTCCCAAAAAACCTAAAATAAATTAATGGGGAAGCCATCAAATCTAGGTTCTTTATCTTTATTCAAAAAGAAGATAACATATTTAACTTCATCTTTTGAGGTCAAGAATATCAGGTACACATTATCCTCCTAATTTATAAGTTTTAGGATCTCAAAAAAAATTCATGTTCAATCCTAACATTAGTTATTGGATTTTATTCAAAGAGATTATTAAAAAAATTAACACTTTTTTTGTTGATTAAATCATTATTCATGATAGTTTTCCCATTAGTACCTATGATCTCTCTGATAATATTGTGAGATATATGTTTAAGATTAGTCAAATGGAAAGAAATTATTTTCTTATCTCCTTTAAGCCATATCTCTATACTTTTTCATCTACAAAATTTATTATCTTGATACCACTGTGTGATACTTGCATAAAAATTATTTTTTATTTTATAACATTTGGTGGTCATAGCCATTAGTAGAAATCATTGTCTCCAAAGTTGATAATTCTTCCTTTAAAACACTTTTATATATAAAAAATTAACAAAAAATTCCTTTTTCCAAATTCTAATTTTGAACTTAACATTCATAATTTTAACTAGTAAGTACAACACGGTTGATCCATGCATATTAATATCCCACCAATTCAAGATTCTACCCTTTATCTCTAGATGATTAAACCACATATGTTTTATCTAGAAAGATGTCATTTATTTTTTGGATTTGGTATCTATGATCAATTCTAATGAATTATGATCATAACCTATCCTTGGGAGGGGAGACAAGATAAACCCTGATGATCATTCTATATAGATCATTATATCTCATATAAACTATCCATAAGTGTTACCTCTTGGTTATATATTAAATTACATTTAATAGTTAATGTTTCATCTAAGTAGGAAATTAGTGAAATTGAATTTTGTTTCTATGTGGTACATTATTGATTATTTATCTTTTTATTTGTGTCTAACTTGGATGAAATGAGTACAATTTTACATACAGAGATACATCTCTATGGTGGGATTGTTTTGATAAGTCATCAATAGTTTTGGCAAAACCTTTATGGCAACACTTTTGAAAAAAATTTAGAGAACATAGTGAGCTATGAAGATCCTTATTCAAGATCCGAAGATCTACGTAAGTAGTTCTAAAGATGCTCCATCGAGCTATGAAGATGTTCTATTAAAGATCTGAAGATCTTCCAGGAAAATATAAAGATGTTTCATCAAAGATCCAAAAATACATCCAGGTAGCTCTAAATATGTTTTGAAAAAGATCTAAATATGTTATGATGAAGCTCCAAGGACCTATCCAACCATGCTTCAAAAATGCCTAACCACACTCTAGAGATGCCTAGCTATACTCTATAGATTAGTATAATAACTCCAAATATATCTACTGTACATATATATATTTCCATCTTTAGATATCTTATTTTAGACATTAATATTCATAGTAATATTCTAAAGTGATCTAGATATAAATGTATTTCTATTTTATAAATCCAAAAATAATTTGTTCATATATATGTTAGTTATACTCAGTATATTATTAGTTTAATCAATTCCAACACCTCCTATAAGTATGGGATCTAATTCCGAGATCTTCTATTTAGAATAATTTGATTTTTCTATTTCTATCACCAAATTTTGTATTCTAAGAATGGTTGTTGAGATGTGTTGTAAGTACATGTCTCCTTCTCATTCTAGGGTAATATAAAGTAAAGAAAACTAAGAAACATTCAAGTGTAATTTTGAAACAAAATTCATAGCATCTGTATATGTTCCTTTTGATAATGAATTATTAATAAATTATAGCATTCTATTTCACTACCAAGCTAAAGTTGATCCTATTTTGAGGAAGGAGCAAGGACCCACTTGTATCTGAAGATCAGGACAATTGGTATTTCTAGTTTATAGTTTAAAAGTGTATTTATTTTGATTGAGGTATATTTCATTTTAATACAAGTATTATTTCCCTTTTAATTCAAAGTGTGTTTCTTTTAATGCAAGTGTGATTTAATTAAATATAAAGTTTGTTTTAGTTCAATGCAAGTGAGTTTCCTTTATGTAAAGTGTGTCTTTGAATTATCATAAAATCAAAGTTAATAGGAAAGTTTGATGACTAGAAAAAATCATCTACACATTTATAATCTATCAAGACGTAGTCTAGGTACAATAGGCAATCAACATTCTCACATTATGAAATATAACATTGTCATACCCAACCAGGCAAGTCAATTGAGGACACTATAGTGTTTTATGCTATATGTTTAAGTTATAGATGTTGATGGTGTGAAATGAAGAATAATTTTAACAAGGAATGATATAGGGGATATTTAGTTATCAAAACTTTATAGATTTACCTTTTCTGCAACATATGATTAGAATCTTGTTTGTTGACCTTAGGATTTAGACATCAATAGTAGAGTAAACACCACATATATAATTAATTGATGACTTAAATATCCATCATATCATTACATATAGCCTTGGACACTAGCCTTGGTAAAAAAATGACACCAATTCATTGATTGGTTAAATGAAAGGTATAACGACAACCTATCAAACTCCTTTTGAGAGATCAAATCCACTAATAGTAAAACTCTATCTAGTCTTACTTAATTAAAATCTCCCCCATTATCTTGTTTGTCCAGGTGAATAAGGGCCCCTTAAAATCCACATCAACAAGACCAAAATGTGAAATGAATGATTTCAAATCATCCATACCATCTAAAAAAAATTGATTACCACCTTTCTTTTCTATTATAAATAATGACATGTTGAAATCACTGGTAATTACCCAAGGAGAATTCTTACAATTACATCTAAATACCCTTAGTACTTCCAAAAATCTTATACATGTTGCTATGGAATTAGGATAATACAAATTTGAGAATATATAGAGCATACCATCCTATATTTTAATGAAAATAATAGCTAAGTGATGTTTATTCTTACTTAATAGTTTTCTAACCAAAAAGTTGCTATTCAAGAAGGTAATTGAGACTCCAAAATATCACAAATAACTAACACATTTACCCTCAACCTCTTTCCAAAATTTTGGTCTATTATCCAAAAAATATCTCTCATCCAACTTAGATTCCTATATAACTATCACAATAGGATTAAGATTTCTCATAAAGTTCTTAAAACCCTATGTTTATTAGAACAATTCATACCCCTAATATTTCATGATAAGATCTTCATTTATTTATTTTTATGTAGATATTTTCTCCCTAAAAAAAAGAGCATGGATTGATTCCCATATGTTATATTATATTTAATAACCCTTTTGAATTTTTCTTTTTTTACGGGTTCTACCTATATATTTGGGGGGGGGGGGAGAACCGATGGCTGCCCCTTTTCCTCCTCTTTTGGTTTTCACTGATGAAGAACAAATTCCTTTCACTTTTGAAACCTTATGTGGTGATTTTACTTCTAGATTCTATTCTACTCTCTATTTTCTCAAGTTCTAAATCTATTGGATATGGTTTATCCAACTAATTTAATTCCTCTTGACCCTCAACAATAAATTGTTTTATATTATTTTCCACCCCTTCAGAGATTGATGTTGATAACTTCTCTTCTAAAGAGTGAAGGCAATCAAATTTATTTGAAATTTTTGTAAATCAAAAGGAAATTTTCCATGAATAATTTCCCCCACATTTTTTAATTATTGAAAATTCATCTTCTTGATATGAACCCTTTGGATGTGTATAAATAACCAACTCATAGACTTCCATTATAGTTCCTAGACATGTAACTTCTTCATTATATATTTTCCTTTAGAAGAGTATTATAGAAACTAGCCCCTCTAGTCTTAACATCCCTTACATTCTTTCCATTAATACTAGTCATTGGTTCCAACATAGGTCTTTCCTCTTCTGCAATTAACGCAATAACATAATTTTTGTGTAAAGATATGAATCTATTTTCCCCAATCCTTAGTACATCCTATGTATTAGGAGTGGGCTGGGGGATGTTCTTTGAACCCTCCTTTTATTCTAGAGTTTATGGCTTCATAGAATCCTTTTTTTCAAAGGAGTTTATCCATTTTTATCATATGCCTCACCTTATTCTTATTCCATGAAGGTAAAATCTTAGGAATCTAACCCAACTTCTTGCATTTGATACATAATAAGGTTGAGTGTTCATATTCAATCATTTATTTCTATTCCCCTTTACAATAATGTAGAAATACTGAAGCTAGTAACTCTTGATACACAAATGCATTGACATAAAATATTGCATGAAAAAATATTTATCTTACCTTTATGGATCCATAAAAATTTATTATATACCTAAAATCTATTGCCACATTAATGAACAAATAATCCAAAAATTCAATAGGGAGGCCTAGGAGATAAACCCAACAGGACATAACATTAATGTTTTATTTCTCTAGGTTAAATATAGATTGTTATTTCCTCATAAATAGACCAAAATGAAATAATAACTAAGGGACATCTACTAATATTTGAGCATAATCCTCTACATTGTTTAGATGGATCAGGAAGAAACCATTGCTCATGGTAGAAATTTCCATATTCCCCTTAGGATTCCCTTTTATTTTAGCTTACTACCTTAAAACATCTATATTAGGCCTTGATCCCATAAAATTTCCTACCATATCACATTCCATTATTTAATAAGCTATTTAAATTAAAAAATCAAGAAATTTTATATTAAATTCCCTAGTGTCTTTTACTATTGGAATTTCCTCCTTTGGGTGAATTTCTTATTAAAAAAAAATCTACCTTTGAGTTTAGAATCTAAAGATGATTCACCTTGGGAATTTCCACTCGAGTATTTAAACATAACTTTATTTATCCCTTCCACCTTAGAAAAACCATTGAAAATGTTACCCAATTATTCCCATCAAAAACTTTCTGATTGATGGTCCCACATGACTCTTGTGTGCATCCTACTAATTATATCCATTGCCATCTCTTTTCTCCCTCTCTAAGTCCTTATTCAAAAAATCATTTTCCCACTCAATCCTCTCTTCCATAACTCCATATTAATTCATTATTTAGTTATTTTAATGACTTTTTCATTCTTTCAACATCATTTACTTCCTCTTATTGTTACTTGCAAAACATGCCCCATTTTTAGTCTAAAAATGGGGACCCTTTTTTCCTTGAATTTTGGTCTTGTACCTTTTAGGAGTTCATTGTGACTGCTTGATTTAATCAAAATTCTTGGTAATTCACTAAATGATTAAGTTACAAGTGATTGAATGGGTTTATTTTAATGTCTTTCTATTTATTCAATTTACTCCAAGCTTTCATTTAGAAATGTCTTCATTCATTATCTAAATTTTCATATTTAGAAATGTCTTCATTCAATATCTAAATTTTCATAAGTCTACTAAGTCTTAGTATACTTGACTTCTTATGTTTTGAAACACATGTTTTAGCTACCTTTCAGGCTATTTCACCTTTTATGCAAATTATTTGGCTTTTTAGAATTTTATGGTTTCTTTTCTTGGGCAATTTGATCCATTTTCCCTTCAAATTTGATCTAAATGGCTAAATGTTTATAAGGTTTCACTCTTTAACTTAGTCACTTTTCATGTAAATGGATGAAATACCTTTTTAAATCAAGCAAATGGATAAATTTGTGCATGTTTTTATTTTATACTTAGTCATTTTTTTGACCTTGCACTTAGTTGCTTGAATTCAAATTCATAGCCATTGGTTTTTAAAACTAAGTAATTAAATATGTTCTTCATGTTTTGTTCACAAGTTGACCTTCAAACTTTGTGTTCAGTAAAATTATGTTGGTAGAATTTATGTTCGACAAAGTGAAATTACCAAATTACTTTTACCCTTTGGGAAAAATGTTGAGAAAATATAGTCAAAATAATTTTTTCAAACAAGAGTTTTGAAGACTACATAGAGGGTGTTCAAGTTCTAGGTCTTCAAAAAAGTGTTGAGACATCATAAAAAAAAATTATTAAAAAATTTATGAAACTAAATCCTGAAAAAAAGTTGTGAGAAACCAAATTCTGAATGTAAAATTCATGAAGAGTTAAAGGTTTCAAATTTTCTAAGTATCTTCTCTTTCAAAAAGAATACAATGGAAATAGTTGACACTCTTGTTCCAAACAAAAGTTACAAAGACCTGGGTATTTAAGGATGAATATTTGTGGAATTTCCTCCAAAATAAAATATTGTTAGCTTTAGGTTTATTCATTTAGATTTAAATTTATGTTAACTATTGGTTTTCATATTCATTGGTTTTTGACTTAGCTATTTATTCCAAATGCTTAGCCATTGGTTCTTAAATTGAGGTTGTTGACTATGCCTTTTCATGTGGTGGTCACATGTACCCAAAGTAAAACCTAGTGCCACATGGAAATTTATCATAGATATAAGTGGTTCTAGAACCATTTTAGAGTAAATTTAGATACCTTATCTATTTTACACTTTTGTCCCAATCCATGTATCAAAATTCTACTCTGTAAAACTTAGCCAATTTCATCAAAAGTTTATTGGGGACATGTGACACTTTTTCACTACTTCAAAATACTTACTCAATTATTTGGAAGGTTTCCTAGTGAGTTAATGATGTTAGAAGTGAGTTTTAGTGGGATGATGACACATGGCATATTCCTATTATTTTTCTATCTTGGAGATGTCCATACCTGAACAAAGCCTCTAAGATAATATGTTATCAAGATGATGTTATGTGGAATAATCTCATTGCCCCACTAACTTAAAGATGTCCATATAGGTCAAGAGTGATGTCATAGCCCTAGGTCACTAGGTGAGTGGGATGATGACACATGGCACAATCTCAATACCCTATTATCCATTAATAATATGTGTATGTAAGGTGTTATGTTAGAGTAATAAATAAGTGATATGATGCCACATGGAAAAATATCACTTCATCACAAAGAAACCAATCAACATGAAAAACATGGAACCATATAAATACCAAAAATTATCCTAGTAGACAAATATCTTGAATCCCTAATCCCTTGAGTTATTAATATGATGCTACATGGAAATGTCCTAGAATCCATGATCTTAGAGGCAAAACTATTTATGGTGACAAAGCCAAAAGCCCAAAGGGCTGAAAAAGTGACACATGGTAATGAGGGGCTGATAATTTAAGAGCTTGGGTGAATAAAAACATGCCATGTTTCCATAAATAGGATGAAGGTGAATAAAGATAACTAAATCTCATGAGCATTGATGAGATTCCAAGTGTCAACTGAGGCCCATAGAAGTAAAAGCTAATTGTATAAAAAAGGTAAAGACAAGAGAGGTTAGGAAGAAGCCATGTGGTAGGGATTCCATCAGAACTTAAAAATGCTAGGTACATAGCCAAAAAAGTATGAGAATAATATTTATGGCCTGTTTACCTATCAAATTTTCAAAATCTAGGATTTGACTATGCATTCAGATTGATTCATAAGAATCAATTATGGAGTGGTACCAAATGGTATAATGACTAAGGGAACAACACATATTGCGAATTTAATGAAATAATTAACTAGAAATGTGCATGGGTATTAATCATAGAGCATAATAAACAAACTTAGCCTTAAAGAGGAATGGAAAATGGTTATGCAAATTTAGGCACACTTTCAATCTATCAGACATCTCAAGCTACCTGATTGACCACACTCCCTCAACCACATGGAATATTTGTAACCATCCCATTAGTGATAAAATTTGATTTATTTTTAACTCCTTAGGCCTATGTGCCTATATAAAATCAACTCATATATTGTAATAAGGGTTATATCCTTTTAGTTTTAATAATAAAATAGTAGACTAGATTGGTTACTTCTCCCTAGTTAAGTAGACCAGTTATTTTTTTCATGAATTTTAAGTATTTATAGATTAGTTTTTTGAGTTAAGGCTATTTGGAAGCCAATTTTGTATCTCACTGAGTATTTTATGAGTCCCATATGATACTTAATAGAAACATCATTAATCCAAAATCTTTGTCATTTGATAGACTTGGCCTTCACATGCATATGGTGACCCTATTTTCCTCTTTGGCTATTCTAATTTTTTCCACATACTCATGCATTATCCATATTTATAGTTGTGTTAGGTATAGATCAACTAAGGATTGATCAAACCAGGATTTGTTTGCTCAACAAAACTAGGCTAGCCAACATTAGAAAGTGGGATCTTATTCTCTTTTCTCCCTACCCTTATCTTTTTTGCTCTTTTTTTTAATCCAAGTGTAAATTATTTTAAATTATTTTCTAAGTTTTAATCCAAGTTTCATTTCCATCTTGATTGCATGCTCTTATATATTACTACATATACATTATTAAATCTATGTAATAGATGTTTTCAATTTAAATCAATTATTTCTTCATAGATAAATCATTATACTAGTTTACTATTCATATGCTCTTCATTTTCAATGCATATTGACTTGTCTAAAATACACACCAAAGACCCTTGATATTATATTGTCATAATGAGTTGATTGGGTTATCCTGTGTACCAAGACATGGTAACCAAGACCTTGGGGAAGGTTTAATTCTTGTAATAAATCTTTCCTTTCAAGAGAGGATGAGACTAAAACCATTGCCTAATTGTTGGATTCATGTAAAAACCAACCTCAACATGTTCTAGTTCTATAAAGAGCACTTGAATGGTGTATTCCAGACTTGTCTTATGTTTTTAAGAGTTTCATAGTTATTTTCTAGGTTCTCAAACTAGAATTTTTCTTAGTCTTATAATGAATTAATCTTGGCTAGGAAGATGTAGTTATCTTATGGAAATTCTAGGACCTTCCCATGACTTTTCCAAGAATTCCCACAAGTTTTGTGTAAATTATATCCATGGTGGGAGTTTAACTACCAAAGAACACATCCAAGTTTTTAGAGAAGCCCTTAATAGGAAGCAGATTCAACATGAGGATGTGCCATGTCACCTATTCCCCTTTTCATTAGATAAAAATACTCCACCATAAGGGTGTATCATGACATGTACCATCTTTGAGAACCTATTCCTTAACTATTTTATTAATCCCATTGACCCATTTGTCTTGTTCTACCAATTTACCATAGTTTGTTAAGATCCTAATAAGATTACTAGTGTATTCAATCAGAGATTCAATCAAATATATAATAGGAAAAGGGATCCTTTACTATAAATATAGGATCTAAAAATGTGGTTATATCTCCAAGTTTTTGATCCTCTATCTTTCATGTTCATTAAGATGAACCCCTCTGATCTGACCTCATTAGTGTTAGTCTACCAAGAGGCTATTGATGAAGGGAAATAGCTAATGACTCGGGGTATTTTTACCCAAAATAATTTTATTTTCATGCCTAAAAGTAATCCTATGGACCAATTTTTGCCTCAGTACAAATAATTTCTGCAATCCTTCACTTAAACAAACACCCCTATGATAGATGAGAGACTTATTTATTTAATACATATGACCGAGTTAATTATGTGTATAATCAATAGGTTAATTCTTATGATTTTAGTGATTTTATATCTTTTGGTGTTATTACTAATCAGATATTTTTTATTACAGGAGATAATTAGGAGGCAATGTACAATCCAAGCTATGGATATGCATACCATAATGCATCATCTATTTTTTGTGAATCAAGCTACACTACTAATGTAGAGCTGATCATGTAGGCTTAGGAGATCCCATCTCATAATCATAATCCATTATTTGAAGGTTAAAATAGTAATGATGATGAATAAAAATATGAGAAAGCATTCTTTATAAGAGGTATCCTAGTGGCTAAAAATAAAATTGATGAGAAGATGCCTACACCAAATGAATAAATTGACCTCTCTCAGGATCAGTTAGAAGAACAACAAGAAGAGTTAGATCTATTAGATGGGAAGAATCATATTATGCATCTAAATCATTCTTACCCTCAGATGTTAATCCTAATTTTATCAAACTAATCTAAGATGGTCTAAAACCGATTGGTAGTATTTTTTTTACCCTTTATCATTTAAATAGGAGGGAACAAAAGGAGAAAATAACACTGAGTTTCTTTATTTACACAAGGAAGAAAACCAAGAATAAGGTGGTTGTCCCTTTCAAGATAAAGATAAAATATTCCAAATTTGATGACCTCTCTCTTCATTTTAGCCCCATCCTAAAAATATTTTATAGTACCCAAGTGCTCCTCTTAGTATCAGAGGCAATCAAAATGGGAAGTCTTAAACATAGTGGCCTGAATGAATAAGTCATGCCAATGGAGGTTCGAGCTAAGAATGACCTTATTCATCCTACCTCTCCTCATAATTCAACCACTAGTAAAAAATTTAGGTATTTGATATGGGAAGAATATAAGACACTCCCATTCATTTTGAATGCCAATGATAACAAAGGGGATGTAATGCAGGCATCCATTTGAATTGAAGAGTAACTACCAAGTGATTCATCTACTGGATGTCATGAAAAACATGCCACTTTTAGGTAGGATATTAAAATAAATTTGGTATGAATGATTACCCGTACCTATCTATCATTAAAATATAATATATTGGTTGGGGTATTTTATTTAACATATCCCTCATGATTTATATAATTTAGGTACAAACATAACACAAATTTTTATAGTCCTAGTTTTTTTAGATTGCATGAACTAAACATTAATAAATATTTATAGGATAATATTTTCCATCATATAGGGTAGAATATAAAAAAAGAGGTGTTCCCTCTACCCTTTTCAAAATCCTAAAGAATTAGGTGTCTAACTGATTCAAACATACATTGGCTTCAGAACCTCTATAAATAATGTCTTTTTTCCTTTTTATTTACTTTCTACTTTTCAAACTTGTCCCTTATTTTTAGGTTAGGTTTACTTTTTTTTATTTTATATCTTCATTTTTGGGTTTGACCCAAATATTCTTATTCTCTTATTCCATTGATAATCAAAAGAATGAAGTGGCATGCTTTTGTAAAGATAATAAAAATGACACTCAGAGAGCCTAATTTCAAATTTTACTTGAAAATTATATGTGAAACTATTGTTATTACTTTGATCATTTATTTAATTCTAAAGGTTCATTATTCGTAATATGAATTGTGAATTTTATATAATTTATCTTCTTGTTTGAATCCATCTAATCCACCTAATGAAATATCTAAATAAAATTATAGCATAGCTTAAATTCAGGTTTTTAATGAGTTGCCATGGGCTTGATGATTTCCTTTTACCCATGGATTGAACCCCAACCCTTCATGGATGAATTTTAAAATATATCTTAAAAAATATTTGATTTATAATGTAAGATATAAAATTATCCTTGAAAATGTGGTCTTGGCAACCTCCACTTGATCACTTAATCACACACAAATAGTTTTAGAAGGATTTTGGCATAGTATGTCACTTGTTCTTATAAAATTTAGTGCCTTTGAATTCTAGTTTATTCTATCCAATTAATTTCATATAATACTTTTTATTCTTATGAAATTAGAGATTCTAGATTCTTGAAATACTTAGGAGAATTTCTTAGTAGGAGTCACCATTTGTTGTTGCTTGCATAACATGCCCCATTTTTAGTCTAAAAATGGGGACCCTATTTTACTTTGAAGTCTGTTATTATACCTTTTAGGAGTTCATTATGGTTTTTTTAATTTAAAAATCAACCTTCTTGGAAATTCACTAAATGATTAAGTTATAAGTGACTTAATGGGTTTAGTTAAATGTATTTTTATTTCTTCAATTCACTCCAAGATTACATTTATAAATTATTTTATTTAATATCTAAATTTGCATAAGTCTACTAAGTCTTAGTCTATTTGACTTCTTATGTTTTAAAAGATATGTTTTAGATTCCTTTCATACTATTTCACCTTAGGTTTATGTAAATTATCTAACTTTTCAAAACTTTATGGCTTCTTTTCTTAGTGAATTAGATCCATTTCTAATTCAATTTTGATCTAAATGGTTGAATGTCTATAAAGTTTCACTTTTTGGCTGTCACTTTTAATGTAAATGGATGAAATCCTATTCTAAATCAAGCAAATGGTTAAATTTATGCATTGTTTAATTTTATACTTAGTCATTTATTTGACCTTATACTTAGTTTTTTGAATTCAAATTAATAGCCATTCATTTTTAAACCTAAGTCACTAAATATGCTTCACATGTTTTGTTTGTAGGTTGGTCTTTAGACTTTGTGTTTGAAAAAATTGTATTATTAGAATTTGTGTTTATTGAAGTGAAATTTCTTAATTATTTTTACTCTTTGGGAAATTTTTTGAGTAAATATAGCCAAAATAATTATTTCAAATGAGAGTTTTTAAGATTTCATAGAGGGTGTCTAAGTTTTGGGAATTTGGATTAAGTATTGTGAATTCATCAAAACTTTTTCTTACAAAAGTTAAAAACTAAAATCCCAATTTTTTTTTATGACAACCCATACTCTAAAGGAAAAATATTTGAAGAGGCAAAGGTCATGAATTTTCTAAGTATTTACTTTTTTAGAAAAACTATAGCAAAAATAGTTAGGACTTTTATTTCGAACAAAATTTTTGAAGACTTGGTCTTTAAGGATATGTCTTCAAGGCATTTGATCTAAAATCAATGATTTTAATCTTTTGGATCATTCATTTCAATTTAAAAGGTTTTAATTCATTGATTTTCAAATTCATTGGCTTTTGGCTTAGCCATTTATTTTTAAATGCTTGTCATTGGTTCTTAAATTGAGGTTGTTGACTGTGCCTTTTCATGTGGTGCTCAAAGGTACCCAAAGTAAATCCCAATGACACATGTAAATTTCTCATGGTTCTTAGTGGTCCTAAACCCATTTAGAGTAAATTTCAACACTTAGTCTATTTTTCACTTTTTCTCAAAGCCTTGTGTTAAAATTCTACTCCATGAGACTTAGTTGATTTCGTCAAAAGTTTCCCAGGGACACATGACACTTTTACACTAATTCAAAATACTTAGTCAATTGTTCATAAGTTTCCCATATAGGGAAATGATATCAACAATGCTCTAGGATAGTGGGTTATTAGGATGATGCCATGTAGCATAATCCCACTACTCCAATATTCTGAAGATGCCCATACCTATGCAGAGCCTCTGAGCTAATAAGTTAGTATGATGATGCAACATGGCACAATCCAATTACCATACTAACTTAGATATTTCCATGTAGTTTAGGAGAAATTTAAAATCCACAAGTGAGCAGGTGATTGAGATGATTCCATGTGTCATAATCCCACTACTTTGTTATTCTATAGTAGTCTATGTAAGCAGGGTAATATACTAGATTAGTGGGTGAGTGAGATGATGCCATATGGTGAAATATCACTTCATCCTAAAGGAAATAATTATAATATAGAGCATGTAACCATGGAGAGATAAAATCTTGGACCAATAGCTAAAGAGATTGAATCTCAGATCCCCTACGTTCTCAAGATGTTGTCATGTGGTGACATCCTAGAGCCCATGATTTTGGAGGCAAGACCATTTATGGTGATAAAGGAAAAAATTTTAAGGGTTGATAAAGTGACACATGGAAATTATGGGCTACAAATTAAGAGCTTAGGAAAATAAAAAGATGCCACATATCCATAAAGAGGATGAAGGTGGATAAAGATATCTAAATATTATGAGTGTTGATGGGATGCCAAGTGTCAATTGGGGCTCATGTAAGTAGATGATAATTACATATTAAAGGCAAAGAAAAGAGAGGCTAAGAAGAATCAATGTTCCATGGACCCCATAAAAACTAAAATAACATTGGTTGTGTAGCCAATGAATCATGGGGATAATATTGATAGCTTATCTTCATGTTAAAATTGTCAAAATCTAAGATTTAACTATGCATTTAGATTGATTCACAAAATCAATTATGGAGTGGTCCCAATTCAAAAAATGATTGAAGGATAAATCTATATTATGAATGTAATGAAATAATTAACATGGCATGTGCATGGGGATTAAGCATAGAGTATAAAAGACAAACTCAAACTTGAAGAGGCATGGAAAATGGTTACACAAATTCTAGGCATGCCTTCAGTCTATCAGATATCTCAAGTTACCTACTCAACCACATTACCTCAACCATGTGGAATATTTTTAACCACCATATTAGTGGGAAAATTTAATTTAATTTGAATTCTTTAGGATTTCATACCTATATAATATCAAATATTGTGTTTTAATAAAAGATGGATCCTTTTAGTTTTATTAATAGAATAATGGACCAGACTACATGGTTTTCCCTAGTTAAGTAGACCAATCATTTTATTTCATGTGTTATCTCTACTTTTTAGATTAATTTTTTGAGTCAAGGCTATTTAGAAGCTAAGTTTGTAGCTCACTAAGCATTTGACAAGTCCCATATGATCCTTAATACAAACATATTTAACATAAAAGATTTGTCATTTGATAAACTTGGTCTACACATGTATATGATGATACTAATTTCCTCTTTGGATCTTCTACTTTGTTTCACAGACTCTTCTACCATCTTAGAATTATGTTAGGTCTAGCTTAACTAAGGACTGGTCAACCCAATATTTATTTGCTTAATAGAATTAGGTTGACAACATTAAAAAGCATGATCTTCTTCTCTTTTCTTCCTACCCTTCTCTCTTTTGATCTTTTTTATCATAGTGTTATATTATTTTAGATTAGATTCTAAGTTATAAGCTGATTTTAATGTTTATCTTGATTGCATGCTCTTGTTTATTACTCCATATGCATTGTTGAATCCACACAATAGACATTTTTATTTTGAATCAACTATTTATTCATAGATATATCATTTTGTTAATTTTATAGGCATATAAATGTATATTGACTTGTCTAAAATACACAATAAATAGGTTTGACATGGTGTGGTCACAATGAGATGAATGGGTTGTACCAAGACCTAATAATCAAGACATTGGTAAAGGTTTTCTTCATATAATAAATTCATCATTTTAGGAGAGGAAGGGACTAAAAACCCCTACCGATTGTTGGTTGTGTGTCAAATCCTACCTCAACACATCTAGTATCTCACAACACCCCTTAATACATGAGAATAATGTAGACACTCTATGTTCATCACATTTGTGTCATATTTTCAATCAAAATGTCTTTTTGTAACAACATGTAAACCAAGGTATAAATCAAAACACCCAAATTTTCCCATGTATTTAACATGCATATTATGAAACACATTAGGGCATGCCTGATTGGGGAAATACATCTTATATAATCATCAACTTTACTTAATTCATCCTAAGTTAAATTATGATTGTGCAAGATACATTTTTAAAAAGTCACATCATTTTACATAAGTTAATTATCCTTTATTAATTAACTTAATCTTCTTCTAATGGGAAATTCCACAGCTATTTAGAATTTATTATTTTATTAATTCATCAATTTAATTATTCCTCCACTCAGATGGTAAGTGAATTCAAATATCTAGAATCATGACATCACATGGAAATTTTTCAATCATTAGTATAATGTTAAAAAATATTAGAAAATGAAAACCCATGCTTAATTAATACAGACTCAAACCATAAATATTAATGGCATTAGCTCTCCAAATTAGATTTAAATCCAACCACAAATATTGATATCCATATAATGGTTGAAGTCAATCTAATAAGTCTATAAATATAAGGACCATTTGGAATTATAGATGATTTTTTGGTGCAAACTTACTCCACAAAAATCAAACAAAATATTAAAATTTTATTCTACTCTTCACCCAAATCATAAATATTCAATGTTAGATGTCATCCACATGAAGTTGAAACATTGATAAATAATCCTAGATCTACAATATAAGCTCAACACACTTAAATTATGGCTTGGATAATGAATCCATTACGAAGGTATAGTTTTCTGGTTTATGTCTTTCTATTTTATTTACATTCTTCTAGGCCTTGCCCAATCTGAGGACCATGCCTTAAGTGGTATGTTTCTGATTGTTTTATGATCATTTTTCATTATAACATGAAATAACATCCTTTGAAATGATGTTTTTACATCTCCTAAGGTGACTAATCTAAATTTAAGCTATCCTATACCTAAGATGGTAGTTGCTTATATTTTTTTTTTAAATTTTTCATTCAAACATGAAATAACATCCTTTGCAATCATGTGTTTACACAACCTAAGGTGATTAAAGGAAATTTAAGAAACCCTATATCTATACCAAAATATTTGGTATAAGGAAGAGTCTAAGTAAGGATATACACATTCATCCATAAATTAATAAAATTATATAATCTACTAATTAAAGGAAAGAATATATGGATATAAATATATACCTTGAGCGGACTTGTCAAAACTTCAACCTACCCCTTGACTCAAGGGGATATTTTAAAGATATATTTTAGGTTTAAGACCTAAAATGGTTGGATCAATACCTATATATCCTTAGTTAGGAACTCTAAATGACCTATCCTATTGAGCTTCAATGACACTACAAGGCAAGATCACTAAGATAAGGTTATAAACCACTAACTCTCCCAAATACTTATGAGGGTAAAAATGTTAGCATGAGAATATTATATTAATGTGATATAACTTATTAGGAATTAAATAAAATCCTTAAATATATGTTTACAATACCTAAAACTAACCTTGAACATTAAGGTGATAGTATCAATCAGGGCAATATAATTAAAATATGTCAACTAGTATAATACAATATCATTTAGTCCAATAAATTATAAGTTTTAGAAGATAGAATTACAAATATATTGTGTTGGATAATATAATAAAAATGAGACAAAGGTAAATAATATATGGTATTGGCCAAGTAGATACTATAAGATATATGGAAGCTAGAAAATTTATATAAAAAGTAGATAAAAGGGAAATAAAAATATAAGCTTGAATGAGGTTATACTGATAATAGTGATTATGTAACATGATATAATGCCAAGATATCTCAAAAAATTACATAATCCAATCCCACCCCATTCTTATTGTACTTTTTAAGGCATGTAATTAGGGAGATTTATTCATTGATGAACCACTATAAGAGAAAGAATTATTAAAGTGATAAAAATAAAATATAATGTGTATAAACACTTTTCAGCATGTAACAATGACATGATGTCATACCAATTATTATCCTTTCATGGAATAAACCTTGGGATCATGATCATGCAACAATGTGTATATAAAGGAAAATGTAGCTGAACTATTAATCAATCTTAACTTAGAGAATATAAATCCTATTTACACTTCCATTTCTTGATACATTAGGTATTCGGGGTCATGACCAACATGGACATGTTATACCTATTCAAGTGATATATTACCATAATAACATCACTAGAGAGGGTTAAAAATCCTCTAGTCAAGCAATACTATGTAATAACCTTGTCTAGATGTTACGTTTTCATATTCACTACGTAATGACAAGTAAAGTAAAATCTAATCTAGTGCTCACCAAATATTGTGGCACAAAGTGGGGGTAACAAACATAAAAATAAACATATTTATAAGATCTAAACTTAATTCAATGTATAATAAATCTTAATGCATGGTAAATAAGTACAAATTATAATCTATTTACTAGTACAAAGGATTAACAAAGTTATGAATACTTACCTTTGAAGTTGAACACACCAAGCCTTAATATCTTCCTTGGCCAAGGTGATTTTTAAGAGGTTATTTTGATATGTAATTATAACAAGGATAAGTCAACTCTAGGATACACAACTTATCTATACATCCAAAATACTTCTCCATAAGACAAAATCTGTATCTCTAAATAAATTATTGAAATCCTAGGCTATTCTCCTAAAGTAGAATGGTGGATAAGAAGATGCACAGGATATTATTCTCTCTAAAATGAAAAAAGGATGTGAATATATAATTGGATATAATCCTAAACCCTTCCAAAATTTTAGATGACAATGTTAAACTAATTTGACTCTATATTGTTATTTGATAAAAATAAGTTAGGTCCCAGCCTAGGTGGGCCAAGGTCGACCTATACCCATAACATGCAAACATCAATTTGAATACCAAGTCAGCTTAGGCTGACATAGTTCTATAACATGCTCAACTCTCATAATATAGTTGGGCTAGGATGACTTAGTCTTATATATGGTAAAATAAGGTTTTAGGTTAGGTGAGGGATAAAAAAAACAATATAAATATAAAATAAACATTCAAATATAAGTTGAAATTTATGTCCATGTCTATATATCAACTTATACTTTATGTTATATTTTATATTTATACTTTCAAGATGTTTGAGAGTGGTTTTAGACCTATAGGAATTATAATTCAAAATAGAAATTTTGGAGGGTCCTATTGGATTTCAGACTTAACCATATTTTGGGGTTCTAAGATTTTAGACTTAGCCATATTTTAGGATTCTAGGATGTCAGACATAGCCATATTTTAGGATTCTAGGATTTTAGGGATGCATCATAGGAGGTAAATGGATAGACATTGTAAGGAGGTTGGAAAACTAGGAATGATACAAAAATATAACAATCTTTCAAATCACAAATGGTCTTCCCAACCCTTTCCAAATACATACTTTAAGATGTGCACTTGGAGAGATTGAAACTTGACAATTTCCTGTAAGAGAGAAAGTTTTAGTAATTGGTAAATTTAATAATAATATTTTGTATATATAAAATGTTCACAAAAACATGTCATACCAAAACTTGTTTTGGATAACCTATTGTAAGCTTATTCCATACACATACAACAATTCAAAAGCATGCTAAAAATTGATACAAATATTATGATTCATATCAAAACTATCATAGGCCTATTATAATAGTTTTTATCAATGAAAAATAGCATATACCTCCATGTTAAAATCACTTGAGTTCTCAAATTCATGATATAACATTGATAAACAACTAGACATGCTACATATTATGTAATTATAAATTTTTAGGAGATGGAAATAAAACCAACATTTTTTCACCTTTGTGATACCTTAGCCTTAAACATGTGATTGAAAATATATATCATCATAGAGTGCCTCTTCTACCCATCTTGTCACATGCTACAAGAACTTGGGAAGGAAAAAGTTCCAACTTTCCAATCAAAATGGAGATGATAATGCTAAAAATGATGCAACCTATTTGATGCAATAGGTTATTAACACATGTGATTCTAAAACTAATTATAAATATGATCCATATCCACTCTTAGTGAGTGACATTCCTATATACTTTATCATATAAAAGATGATAGCTTGCTTCTTTCAACATTAGAACATAACAATTAGCTTAAAACGTGATTATATATGCATGCTAAATAAGATATCAGTTATGAAAATAATCTATCCATGAAACCCATAATTAATTATTAACATTACCCATGTGTGATAGTGATGAGGAATCATATATGAGTTTCTCCCTCTTTTTGGATTCTATCTTGGATATCTCTTTAATTAGATGCAAATCATAATATAATTTTTGTAACTATCCTATCACGTATTGATATCTTACCATGTTTACATTTTGGAAATGGTGATGGGTGATCCTTAATGGGATGTTCCCAATTCATAGATGAATCCTTAGATAGTTTATATTCTTAATTTTATACCTCTTTATTTATAGATGCTTGAAAATCTTCATCATTTGATACCTAATTATTTTTAGGTACATGAACAACTTTCCTCTTTCTTGTATATGCCTCTTCCTTCTTGGAATGCTATTTTAAATTATTTTGGTGAGGATTTAAATGAAACTCCCAAAAAAATTCATGTTAATTACCACTAATTTTATAGTTAATTTAATTATTCTTACCAATTCTCTTGAACAACTTGCCCTTCTTTCCCTTCTCCACATTCTTATTTAGAGAGTGGCCTTTGCAATTTAAATCATTATTCTTGAAGGAAATATTATTATTTTATATTTAATTAATATTCTAGCACATGTACACATAATATTTATTCATTCCAAAAAAAATATAATTTATATATATACCAATAATTGTTATGCCACATGGCCACTTTTATTATATTTACAATAAACAATCAAATATTTTTTTTCCATACCTTATTGGGATTCATTTTGTGAAAGCTTGATGATGTGGTAATGTGTTACCTAATACTTTTATATGTTTACTTATCTTTTTATATTTTTTTCATTCAAATTTGATGCTCTTCTCATTTTAAATTTTTTTCCCCTTCCTATTTCCTTCTTGAATTCACTCACAGTGTCATATAGTGATAATGTGTCATCTCCTTCTTCACGAAGTCATTGTCCTTTTTATTAGAGACTATTATTTGGAATTTTTAGGTGGAAAAATATACATTCCTCTTCATTAAATACCTACCCATTATTTTTAGATTCAAAATCCTCATTATATTTGACAAAATATTTTTTTTCATTACCTTTCATGGGTTGTTGTTGTTGAACTAGTGGTTTGTAATCTTTAATTACTTCAACTATTTTGTAAATTTATCCATCTCCTTATTTTACACTATCATATCCAAAATACACATATTGAGACCTTTCCTAAACATTTATGGAATTATTCATTCCTTGCCCATTGATTATAAGGCCCTTTCCATCCTCTCATCATGGTTAGAAACTTAGACATAAATCAATTAGTATGCTTACTAAATCTACCATAAGAAGAATCTATATCTTGATGGAAATAAGATAATATGGTTGAGTTCTTAATTTTCATGCATCGATCATGGTTTGTGCATATTTGGTATAAAATAACATCCTTGGCATGGTAGACTCTGTTGTCTCCCTCAATTCTTCACTGTCATCTTGGAACTTTGTCAAAATATTATTACTTGGTTTTAAACTCAAGTTGAAAATCTTCACTGATACCCATTAAAAATTATCCATGGATTATCAATCTATATTACAAATCTTGATTCTCATCTTTTATGTTATACCACATTTTTATTAATTCAATTTTTTTCTTCTATAATTTTATAGTTTGTATCTTCAATATCTTGAAGCCTTTCTCTCTTCAAATATTTTCCCATGATTTAAACTATATAATAAAGGAACCTTCACTTAATTGTTAATAAAAAAATACATAAGAATATACAAGATAATGTGGAAATGTGTTAAAATACACTTTCAAGGCAAAAATAAAACCTTCTCTAATACCAATGCGATCTTTAAAATTGTTTAGTATTCTACTCTATATTCCATAAACATAAATCCTTTCAAGACAAGGGGTTATCCTTAATTTATATGCCATAGAGAAACACCCAATATATATATTTTAAATGTGTCCAAACTCTTATGAATATCATATACAACATAAAATATTCAATAACTCAAATGAAATACTACATGTTATTTCTACATCAATTTCATACATTTATCCACATTATAAACATGTTACTACTCCATACATCACTATAATTTATATTCTTGCATTAAACTGTAATACCAATGTGGAATTATTTAACCTTCATGAAAACATAATATGTTTTTGATAGATGATTTTTGATATCTATTTAATTTTTTTATGTTATAATAGTTTCAAGGAATTGAAAACATGCAATTAAAATGAAATAAACACATCAACTAAGATAAATAACACAAGACGTACCTTGAAGAAAATCAATATGAGAAAACACTAACAATTCCTCATCACCATTATGTTTTTTAGTTTAAATTTATTTGTATTATTTGGATTATAATGGAAACAACATCATGGGATCCTATAATCATAATGATATATGCAATTTTTAGTGTAACAATTTACTCTTAATCAATAAAGACTATTGAATTTGTTTATCTTGGCTATGTAGTATTCAACTCAACCAAATGCATGGAATAATGAGTTTATGAATACATAATTCAATGAATTCCCAAAGATACATATTATTTAATGTATTTATACCTTATATAAACTCTAAAGGATCATATATATCTACGATAACATCCCTTAGGCTTTGAAAGCAAGCCTAAGAGTTAGAATCTAAAGCCAAAATACCTTTATGTCCTTTCAACTTCTTGTGTGGGCCAAACCATAGTTATATGTAGGATGAGCCTACTATTATGGTTTTGATACCACTAGGATGGTTTATAAACCTCAATGGTAGTTTTAAAATCTACCAAGATGGTTGCAAAAAAAACAACTCTCTATATATTAGTGGTTTCCAAATTATGAAAAGTCCTTTAACTTATGCATGCCATAACTTTTGTATATGAACTCAAAATCACGATTTTTTTGATTTCATAAATTTTAAAGAGGTATCCAAATATATAATCTAAAGTTACTATTGATGATAAATATATGTTGTTTAATCCTTTATAATATAAACTATCTGTTTAATAGACTTGGCTTGTCATGAATACCCTTGTTTGATAGTTGATTACCTTACTAACTTGAATTAGATAATATACATGATTAAAATTTATAATCACACCTCTTGATTACAATACTATTTTATATACATATTTTTTAATACGTAATGGAATTTATATCTCTCTAGTTTACCCATTTTACATATTGTATCTAGGTGATTCTTTATTCATCAGTTCATTACATATAATTCCTTATTATTAAAAAGAACTATTTATTACAACCTCAACCTATTTTGTGGTGTGACATCTTATATGTATGTTGGATCTAGTACAATATTCTAAATTTTACTATATTATATTATATTTATATTTTTCACCATATTATACCTACATACATTATGGTGAACCTGACTTGAATGTTACCCCACTACTGTGTTGGGTTATTTTCACATTTTTCTCTTTTTAGCTTATTAAAAATGTTGATTTTTCATGAAAAATTATATCACCAACTTCCATTTTTCCTAGCTTCTTAACTCTCCAAATATTTCAAAAATTCCTTATTCTCCAAATTTATTTCCATTTTAAATCTTTGAATGCTATAATTACATTCCTATAATGAATTTTTTCAACATCAATAACCAAGACAAATGACTAAGACTTTGACAGTTTCCAAGGTTTCAATACCAATAATCCTAATGATATGTCCATGATTGACACTAGTGAAAATTATAAAAAATATTTTGCTTATCATTTTCCTACCTCTCTAGAGTATCCTTCCAATGGTGATAACATGCATATGAAAAAAATAGGCATGTTAATCCTAAGCCTAATGCTAACACAAGATAACCCCGTGAAGGACATATAAAAATGAAGTGGTTATGAACCAATATGGAAATGTGTTGAATAATTATTTAAAAAAACATAGAACTACTTTTATATGCAAGAAAAAAAATCAACATGATACCTAAAAAATATTAAAGAGATGAGATATAATCCAAATATGGGAATGGCATTGGAAGAAACATGAAAAATTAGAAGGATAATCATTTATAGTCATGACTACCTTTATTAATTACATAAAATTCACAAAGATTTCATTCTATTGAAATGAAAAAATTGAATAAAATAATGCATAATAGCAGTATAAAATTTAGATCTTATCCCCAAGAAAAGAGGAACTTAACCAGTCTATGGAAGAAATCACCTATCAAAAGATATTATGCATGTGTGTGTGTGTGTGTGTGTGTGTGTGTGTGTGTGTGTGTGTGTGTGTGTGTGTGTGTGTGTGTGTGTGTGTGTGTGTGTGTGTGTGTGTGTGTGTAAAATAATGCATAATAGTAGTCATTTAGATATTATCCCTAAGAAAATAGGGAGTTAACTAGTCTATGGAAGAAATCACCTATCAAAAGATATTATACGTGTGTGTGTGTGTGTGTGTGTGTGTGTGTGTGTGTGTGTGTGTGTGTGTGTGTGTGTGTGTGTGTGTGTGTGTGTGTGTGTGTGTGTGTGTGTGTGTGTGTGTGTGTGTGTGTGTGTGTGTGTGTGTGTGTGTGTGTGTGTGTGTGTGCGTGCATGTGCGTGCGCGCGCATGCGTGCATTCATGTGTGTGTGTGTGTGTGCGTGCATACACACACACACACACACACACACACACACACACACACACACACACACACACACACACACACACACACACACACACACACACACACACACACACACACACACACACACACACACACACACACACACACACACACATATATACACACACACACACATACACACACACACACACACACACACACACACACACACACACACACACACACACACACACACACACACACAGATATATATATGTATGTATGTATGTATATATATATATATATATATATATATATACATATATATGTGTGTGTGTATAAAGAAATAATTTAATATTGAGAAGCTCATGTATAAAATATTTTAATTCTTCCCACCCTTACTTGTTTCAACCTCATTTTAAATTTTTTTATTCACAAAATCTACCCATATTACCCATTTTGTACCATGAAATATTTTTTTTGACTTTATCTTTCAACCAAATTCTATTGAATATTTAAACACAGATTTTGGGATCCTATGGATTCTCTTATTTTTAAAATAGAAAGATTCATTATTTCATGATTCCATATCTTGTTTTATTTTAAAATAGCCTATTTATTTTAATATATGATATTTTATTTAAATAATGGGGGTGATATAATCATTAGAATAAATCTTGAAACCAAGTAAAAAATAAAATAAGGATTTCAAATATTTAGATAAATTTAACATTTAGTTGGACCACTTTATGAAAAGAGAATTAAGCCCAAAAAATCAAGGCTAGTGTGAAATTTATTAACACCTTCATCCACTACACCTAACATAATAATGAGCATGTTTGGTGTTAATTTAATGCCCATAATCAAAATAATAACACAAACACCAATGTCAATTACATAGATAGTGCTACCCAAGCTTATCCCTCTAGTCGACATGCCATTCAAGCATCTCAAACCAATAAAAATATACCTCATACTACTAAAGTTATGATATATGGTTTGAATAAAATGGATCACATGAAATAACCTATATCCAAATAACTTGTCAAAATTCAAATTTTTTCATTAAATTTAACAAAAAACATAAAAAATTTAAGTGGGGGGTTCTAAATAAATGTCCCCCACCCCAAATATCATCCCTCAACCTCATATTCACAATAAAGTCATCAACTCCAAATAAAAACCTTAATACCTCATATTACAACCATAAAAATTGGGGGAATCATTTCCACCATCACCTATCATGGATCTACTAATATTACTTTGTGTCTAAAGGTCATTGGGAATATTTAAAAGGATTGGATCAAACTTAATACATATGTAACTACTAATATAATTTCTAAAAATCTAACATGTGATGCTTTAGAATGGTACAATCACCTCAAGCCTAAATATATCATTGATTTAAAAGTCTTATTGAATATATTAGTTAAATAGTTCTAATATCCAAGATAATTTTTGAAAGAACATCCCACTTCATTTCTCTTACAATTGGATGAAAATGACTATGCTCATAATGATCAATATTAAACTTTTAGGATTGCTTCTAACCAATTTTCCTCACAATTATACCTACTATATTCTCTATAATTTAGAAATTCATCTACCTCCATGAGTGCCACCCATTTAAATTATTTGTTAGATTAAAATGCACCATGAGATAAAAAAACCTATTTAATTTTAATATAAATCCACACTTGTATATTCACATTGAAATTATCCTATAAATCCATCACTTCTTCCATGTTATCATCAATGTTATGATCATAAAGAAAATCTTGTCCAAGCACATGCATTATATAGAGGCCTGGACATTTTCAAAACTTTTTCATTAATTTTTTTTTTATCATTAAAGTGAGCCATGGTGGGAAAAAAATCTCATCTAAATTTCCATAAAAAATCCTTCATCCCCTTTATATGCATTCCTAATCATATTTTCATAAGAAAAATCACCAATTACATGATAAATCTCAATTATTTTATCAAGATTTAACTAAACACCTTGTTCTCAATCAAAACACTTGGATGGTAAACTCAAAGGCCTTTATTTTATCATTATCATCCATTTGAGAGTAGATATCAAATAAAATAAATGTCACATGACATGTTTGACAAAAAGACTTGTATGCATCCAAATCTGCTCACTTCATTTAATGTCACTAATATTCTTATTAGCCAACACTAATTCCACTCATCTCATTTATTACAATTAATTATGTTAATTTATCCTTATATTCCTATATATTTATATAACATACCCATACATATTTATTAATTCAATAACCTTATTCATCCCCACCAATCAATTAATTTCTCTTAAATCCTTGTTATCCCATCCTAATCTCCACTTACCTATTATTTGGGAATATTAAATTCCCATGGCCCACCTACTAGCCTATTCCTAGGATCTCCTACATCCCTAGTTCCTAATCCCTACATAATATTCATTTAATCCCCCATATAATCATCACTAATCCTAAGAAGGATTCTATAACCCTCAAAATCTAGAACCTTCTATATTCTCACCCCTCTTCTCTAGAAGCCTCTAAATCTAGAGGCTTCCAAGGAATTTTAAATTCCTTTTAATTCTCCACCCTTGATCTCCCTAATCAAACTTCAAATATCATCGATTGATCTCTCCCTCCCAAATCTATTTAAACAACCTTCATCCTCCATTGGAGCCAACTATAGATCAAGTGAGGAATCCATGTCTAATTATGCTATCATCAACAATCCATAATCAATCCATCATATTGTTCAAAATTTGAGTCAAGGTAATCAATCTCATCCTAATATTATTATTTTAATCCATTTGTAGAGCACTTATCTTTAGGATGATAATGTTGTTTTGAATGGTTTAATGGATCTAGACTTTACCTAGTTGTTTGAAGTTTGAGTGATTAGATTAGATAGTTTAATCCATAAGCTCAAATTTTAGGAAACATTTTGGCAACCACGATGGAAATTTTGTTCGTAATTAATCAATTTTGATTGTTAGTTATGTTTTTTTAAGTTTTTAAGGTCAATTAGATCAAGGAAAATATCATATTTTTGAATGTTTTTACACATATAGGTGGAATATGTAGTATTATACTAGTATTCATGACTTTGTCTTGTGTAATCATGCCTTTTTCACTGGGAATTGAAATTTTGTCTAAACCATGTTACTTTACCATTAATCATTTGTCTAACTATGACATGTTTTGGACCTTCCATAAAACCACAACTCATGACTCATGACTTTGTCTAGATAGTTGTGATTTTCCTTATAGAGTCATGATTTTGATTTAAACTACTAATGGTATATTTTGAATATTCCTATCTTTTTTAAAAACCATAACTTTGTGATATACAACTTTGTCTTGTCAATATAATTTTTCCTTGTTGAATTATAGTTTTGTATGTTTTAGGGGTAGGCCAACTTTAGATACAAAACTACTGATCCTAAAATTATGAATCATGATTTTGTAGTTGAGAGTTATGATATTGTAGTTTTGGGTAAATCCCTAATAGTTATTCATTATCCTACTGGTTCTATCTTGACATTTTCTATTTTTGTAGGGAATCACCATTATATAGTCTACCATCTAACATTTCAAAAATCTAAAGGGTTTTTGGCTTTAAACGTATGCCTATTGACTAACCCCATTTTTATAATAAGGTCTTATATCTATGAATTATGTTGTGTGATCTATGTGATTTTTAGGGTCAAATAAGAGGGGGTAAGCTAAAGAATAACATCTGTAGTCAAAAATCAAAACATAATCCTTGACCTTTTTTCATATTTATATAACACCGTAGGTCACAAAATTTTGATAATCATGATTTTACACTATGCATTAGTAATTTTGTCTCAATATAAGTGATTTTATATTTTTATTAAAAATTTGTCATTTTGAACCTTTATTTTGTCTACTAGTTATCAATATTAAAATTTTAAGGTAGATATAGGATAACATCTAAATGGAAAACACCTTTTGTTAATTAGATTATTCAAAATCTTAGAACAATTTATTGAATATCTATTTATAAAATTTTGGATATCTAATCAGTCTTTAATCTATCTATGAATAATAATCTTTATGAATATAGGCATCTAAATAATTTATCATCACCTATGTAAACATCTATTTTGGTCAAAAGGTCAAATTATGAGGTTTTATAGTTTAACACAAAACCACAACTTGATTTATAGTAAATAGTGATTTTACCATTTTTAATCATGGTTTTGTAGGGTAACCACCATGGTTAGCTAGCTACTATAAAATCATAACTCACAATCTGTGGTTTTGTCTAAGGGTTATGATTTTGCACTGTGTAATTATGATTTTACACTAATTTTGTCTTCAAAATTATTCTTTTTTTAGTGCATTTTAGAGTCATTTTTAGTATTTTAAAGTCATTTTGGGCCTCTCACAAGGCCCAAATTGATTTTGGTGTTAGGGGCTCTACCCTTCAACCCTACCCTATACCATAATAGGGAGCACACTTGGGGTGCTATCTTAGACCTTGTAATGGGATTTTCCCCTTGACCCTATTGGGGGTTACTGCTCCTAGACCCCCGTGTCATGACCCACTCACCCCTAAAGGAATTATAGATCCAAATCATGATTTTTAGTTTGTTTTTATTAAGGCCTATTAGACTAACATCTTATTTCTTATATGGGTGAACCTAGAGGATATTTTATTCTATTTAACACATTATTTTGTAGGTCATTATTTTGGTCTAACATTATATCTTGTAGGTTTCCCTTCAAGATTTTAAATAGTCAAACTACTAATACTTGTGTTGTAGGATCCCTCTTTCAAGCACCAATTGAAACTATTATCCCTTGTGCATATGGTCTATTGGTCAAAGATTCTTATTGGCACTTTAAAAATGATTTTTAAATCAAATATATTATTTTCATCCTATCTTTTATATATCATTTTCATATTGTATTGTATATATCTCTTTGGATTGTATATTATTATCTTTCATCTTGTATATACATCACATTTAATCTTAATTAATCATTTAATTAATCTTTTTATCTAACTATTTGTATCCTAAGGTATAAAATTGGTGTATGCTCTCCCTCATTCATCCTTGTGATGATTCTTGGGGGATCAAGATATTTTTAGGGGTCAGTACCATGGATTTCACCACCATGTATTTAACCAAAATCTATGTTCTGGTGGATTCTAAATATCAGGAGAGCTATCATTTGGTGCCAAAGCAAAATTCCCCATAAAGGGTTTCATAGAGTGAGGGGTGGTTAAGCTCCAATATATAAGGTGATTAGATGGAATCCTATATGGAATTGGGCCCCATTATACCTTTACATATATAGGGGATGTACCTAGAGAACTTTATGAAAACCTAACATATGTTCCTTCAGCCATAACAAGAATACTAATATTGGAGTTAGTATTAACTCATAAGTATCCATCATGTGCAAATGAGGTAGAGAGGGTTCAATCAATTTTGTAATGGGTCAACAACCTAAAAATTCACCCATGAAGCTATTTAATAGTGTAGGCATTCAATTATACTCCCTTAAATTTATTAATCATAGGTATTTGTCTTTCTTGATTTGATATCTGCTATGCTAAACCAATGTTGTTTACAAACTGATTCAACCTTCATCCAAACCTATACACACCTATATAGGTATTTATATAACCAATCTTGTATATATTTATCTTGTATTATACATCCTTACCCTTTTGTATATCCTTTCATCTTGCATCTCCTTGTCATCATCCCATTATATCCTTTTTATTGGCCTATCCCAACTCCCATCTTGTCTTAACTCCTTCCTAGTCAAAATTTATCCATTCATCATCATCATCATCATCATCATCATCATCATCATCATATTGTCCACATTATATCTATTTTTTATTCACCCCATCATAATCTAGTCATCCCATCTTATCTCATCTCATATGTAATCACACCCCCATCACCAACATATTATCTTGTATATCCTTGACATCATCTTGTACATATTGTTCTTTCCTTACTCTCACCCTATTCTAACCATATTCACCCATCATTAGTCATCACTATATCACCCTCATATCCTAATCACATTTTATCTCATCTACATCTTTCCCCAAGTCCATACCCAATCATTTATCTTGATCTTGTCTCCATCACCCTTTATTCTAACCTTATCCTAATTGGTTTTATAGATCACACATGTGTCCATACCATTCACATCCAATTCATCTTAACTTTGATAATTTCATCACCACCTATTTATATTCATCCTTATTCCCTTTAGCCTTATCATATTCATCACATAATCCAATTACATCCCATCTTGAGAAAATTAGTCCAAAGCTTGAGCTAGTCATTTTATCTTATCCATATCATCTTATCATCCAAGTCAAATGATCATTCATCATTTTATCATGTATTATACCTAGTAAATATACTATTATCATCTTATCACTTTGTCAATCTCAATCTAGCAAGCCCATCATCAATAATCTAGTCTCTATCATCCTTGCCTATTCATAACTAGAACCAATCATATTGTTATCTTGCTAGTTTTAATATAGGAACCCATCACAATCCATAATATGTTTTATAGCTTGAATAATAGGCATTATTGATAGGTCATTAGAACCTATTATATTATCAGTCTAAAGTCTGATCCTAGTCTTTAATGCACTAGTCTATCCCATCCTCATCATCACCTATCATACTAGCTCAGTCCTTTAGACCTACTTTATTCCAAAAAAAATTATCTAATATTTGGTCTACCTCCACATCAAACCCCCATCATCATCCATATTTTATCATCCATGGATTTGGACCTAGTTCTTATAGACTAATACATCTTGGCCAAAAAGGATGAATTCCTTTTGTGAACATTAGATTTGGGTGCTTGCCTACCTTTTAAACTTGATCCCATTTTCCCCAAACCAATATATCATTCACAACCCCTTGACTTGTCCAAATCAGTCTCAACCTTCCTTGATGCAATCACCTTCATCAATCAATAAATCATATAAAATATATATGAATTCCTCTTGAGGCTATGGAAGATGGTTGCTCACTTTCATAATGATTTTGATTGACAATCCTAAAATCACCTCATAAACAAGTCCACCATCAACCCTTATCCTCATCCCATTCCCTTCCACCATCCACTAGCCTTATCCAAATCCTTTTATCCCTAATTTGTACTTTTTTATAGTTAAACATTCCATCTACCCATCATAATCCATCACCACTCCCTCAACTTCTTAGAAAGGTAAAGATCAACATGTTAGCCTCATCATCTCACACTAACATAACATACATATCACATACTTATAAATTGAATGCTATATCCTAGTAAACCACCCATCCTTTATCACCCACGATCATGAAGTTAGACCCTAATATCATAAACCTATACATCTTTGCCAACAAGGATGAGATCCTTTTGCATTTCTTCTTGATGGGTGTTCAACTTCCTAAAGGTGTTGATCCCCTTCAACTCATTTCACCCCTAAATGAAACCCCTTCATGTGAGTCCCATTTCAATCCTCTATCCACTAGTCAAAGCCCATCATCTACCCATTCATACAGTAGAAAAGGGAATCTAATCTTGGCCACCTCATCTACCAATAGACCATCCACTAAGTCACATCAATGACCATTTGATTTAAATTCTAATGCTTCCACATTCAAGACATGAAATGAAGAGGGCTCCTATACTCCCCTTCTTATATCATTGGAATATCATTTCCAATAAATTGTCACTATTAACATGATGGTATACCCACCCCTAAAACATCTTGATCCCACCAAGCCCAAACCCTAGTGGTATAAAGATAGCCACTAATGTATATATCATCAAACTTGGGGGAATTACATTAAATGATGTCAAAATTTCTAAGACTATGTCCAAGGCCTCATCAATAGTGGGGATATAGTAATCAAGGATAAATCAGATGCATTTATCTCCCTAGGTAAACAAGAAGAGGAATGGAAAGATTCCAATCCTGATCATGATCAAGCCCTTACCCTTTTGAGCCAAGGTCAAGACATCCTATCCCTCTTACATGATCCCTTTATTGTCAACCAATACTCCATCAAACACAAATCCATTCCCCATAAGCCTAGTTCCCCTATATCTCAAGAATCCTTCCATGGCCTTATATTTGCTTAGTGGATTATTCATCCATCATCTCCCTCTCACCCATTATATTAAATAACCCATGTTTATAGGAAATAATATAAAATCACTCCTCTACTCATATCATCATGTATTATGTATTGAAACCAACATCAATACTAATAGAAGTCCTATCTATATCATGATCATATTCCATACCAACATCTGAATTAGATTCTTCATCAGAATCATCATCATTTATCAATGTTATAGTATATGATGATAACTCATACTATTTTGAAGATACCACTCAGGATGATGACATCATACCCAAATTATTGAATGCTTTATCTATCAAATATTTTTAGAGCAAATGTGATCCTGCTTTGGATGTATACACTATAGTTAGTCTTAGTGATCCTTTGAAGATTCTTGAGGACACCTTTGACATTGAATTTAGGGATCATAGTAACCTTTATAATAACTATGCTTCCCATTATAAAATTAATACATCACCCAAAACCAATCATCTATCTCACCTCCATAATCCCTATATCCCACTCCATAATGGGAATAAATAGGAACATACATCATTGGATTCCCCTCTACATTTAATATAATGTGACATAAATATGAAGGTATAATATGATATTATAAAAGTCACAAATCAAGATCAAATTATCTTTTATCCCATTATTCAAAATCAAGAAAATTCAAATCATCAGCCTAATCCAAAAAAACCTTCCCCTAATAAAGCCCAAAATTAGGCACTAGGGGACTATCTCAATCACAATCATTTATCTAGTAAAAATCCAATTTCTTATGGTAAAACCCAAAATGAGGCACTAAGGGGTATTAAATATCAAATATAATCAATAATTAAAGTCATAAATCATAAGGACAAACATACTCTTAATACTTGGATCAAAGAATCAACCAATCAAAAGGTCTTGGATCCCTTGATCTCATGGCACCCATCTACAAAATCCCCTTGAACATATCCAATGGTGTATGTAACTATTGAAGCCCATTTCCACTCCCTATCCCATAATATTTCCCATCCTAATCATATTCATTATTCACATCTTAGATCCCATCATTGCAATCATGACATCCTCCTATCCACATCATATCTCAAATCTTTGGGTAGTATTGTCCTTCGTAGGGGTTATAAAGACACTAGGTTAAATTTTTTTAAGGATGTTAAATCAAGAGTAAATAAAGGCCACCAAGACTTTAATACATCCAATAGTAGTAACATGATCATGACATCATACATCTCCATAATGGGCATTAATTGTAAATCACAACAATGTCAACATTCTTTCATCTCTTACCCACATCTAATAAATCAAGGTGCCATCCAACAAGTTAAAAAAAATCATTCATCCAATGGTGAAAACAAATCTTATAACACCTTGAGAAATTACCATATGAAAACCTTTTTCCAATGTCATGGTAAAATAATCTATTATCTATATTATACCTCAATACATGGAGGCACAATCTACCTTCCTTGTCACATCCCTTATCTACTTTGTCTATGTAACCCATCCATGTCCCTTGTCAATCCCCTCCATCACAATAATCATCTACCTTCATATCTTACAACCTATTATGTCCATATTTCTCTTCCAGTCTTGACCTTTCATAAAGGAATGGAATGTGTTTTGATAAATGTTCTATAATAATCTTGGAATATCCTCCAATGGACACTTAGGCAATTAATCATCTGGTTCCTCCATGATGTGGTCATTGAAAATCCCTAGTCTATTTTCCTTGGTCTTTACCCCCTTTTCCACATCACTCTCATCCTTTTGTCATCTCATCCACCATCCCATCCATCTTTATCTTGGTTGCTAGGCTTGGTATTCCCTTTGATAGTAACCCCATTTGTATATTGTATATACAAATCCCACAAATCCTTAAAAATCTAAAATATTTCAAAAAACACTAAAAATTATAAAAGTTGAAAATGCCATAAATAATCCATGGTGTCTTATATTATCCTTAATACCCTAGTCACATCCATCTCCATGTCATTCATATTTCATAATATATGATATCCATCTCATATTTTCCCATTCCCATCTTTGACTACAACATTTTGTCTTGGAACCAAATTAAAGTGGTCACCCATCTCTCTATATTCTTAATCATATTTTTGATAATGTATTATCAACATAAAAAACCTTATAAAGATTATAATCTAGCACCCATCACCTTATTTATCAATACCTCTTCATACCTAGCACCAATCTAGTCACTTTCTTACTAGTGTGAAAGGTATTTAATCCCATCACTTCACTATCATTACCTCTTCATACCTAGCACCCATCTAATCACTTCCTTACTAGTGTGAAAGGTATTTGATCTCATAATTTCCTAGTCTCCTTTCTAGATTAGATTATTATAAGGTTTTGTCTTTTGGTAATACTTGGTCATCCTAATCTTCATGTCCCTTTGAATCCAGATGATCCTCCTTTAACCACTATTAGTTTGGATTTCTAGATTAAACTAGTATCTAAAAATAACTCATCACATACAAGTCCTAATTCTATTCATGATCATCCTATCCAAATCCAATTTTATCCTTATTCCATTCCATCACCCAATCATTCATCCCATCATTTGACAAGACACTTTGACATTGCATGTAAATACTTGTGTGTGTTTTTTATTGTTGTTTGATTTGTTTATATGTCTTTTATCATATATTATCTTGTTTGTCTTATGTTTACATCATGTATTTTTATCTATTAGGTAATGAATGAGGATGTTATGAGGTCACCCAAGGATAAAATACTACTTATAAGTGCCCTTGATGATGTAGAATTCACTATTTGTCCATGCACTTTGGCACAATGTCCTCTTAGTTATGTTTATCTCATGGGGTAAAATACCAAGTGCTATATTTACTAGATTTATTATAATATGATGAGATTTATGACAATTATGATGGATTGGTCATATACACCCTCATCATTTAAATAAATGAATAATAATCCTTATTCCCATTCCTAATCTAATCCTCTCAACCCATTTGACTAACATCCACTTTTTTATCCTTACAGTCCTTATCTTATCAATTGAGTCATATCCTATAATCACTAACATCATCCTATAATAATTAATCAGCATCATCATCATAATCAACTAATCCATCCATTATTATTTATCCCTAAGTTAGAAATACATTGATCTGAGGTCTTTTAAAACTATGTAGGCAACACTTGTCCACATTTTAGTGCCTAAAGATAGCTCATCTAGTATCCCTTATTTCCTCATCATGAATCATTATATCTCTCTCATATTTCATCATAACAATAATAAATAAATAAATTGATCAATCATCATCCTCAAAATCATCTCTTTAATCTTTTCATCAATCTCCTACACCTATCAATTAGGCCCAACATATCACCACATTCAACTTTTTTTACATCAATTACTAATTGGTCAATTTATCATCTATTTTTCCCTTTCATGTATCCTTGAAATGGTAATAATTAATATTAATTACATTGCGTATCATTGATTTGAATTATAGTCTATTTTTTCTCCCCTATATTTTGGTTACTTGATCATATTATTTCTTCTCTATCATCACATACATCATATTGATCAATTTAGCTTTGAGATATACCCATCATTAATCTTATCAAATAATCACTATATTATATTATAATATATCTCTCTTTTACATGTATCCTTGCTTGGGATACATCTAAAACTTGTGGCCTTAATCTTATCATCATCATGTTATGGTTCATTCCCCCTTGGGATGTGTTGAAAACTATGACACCCACCATCTCTACTCCCTATACATGTGTCTTTTCTAGGGGAAAAATCAATTTTTATCTCATTGTTTAATTTTAATTCATCTTATATCTCACACTTGGCATCCCATCCCCTTGTCTATCCATTTCATCCCACCCCTCATTTCTTTTTTCTAGTGGCCATTCATCTCATTCTTCCCCACATGTCCCCTCAAGGGGGCATCATATCCACTACCATAATCTACTAATATTAATTCATGACATGTTTTTTTATTTTAAATACCATTACTCCTTACACTTCATCAATTTATGATGCCCTTTTAAATAGGGGAAAAATTTATGCATCCAAATCTACTCGCTTCATTTAACATCACTAATATTCCTATTAGCTGACACTAATTCCACTCAACTCATTTATTCTAATTAATTATATTAATTTATCCCCCCTTATTATCAATTTATCTAACATCCTACTCAATATTTATTCATGCACTAACCTTATTCATCCCCACCAATCAATTAAATTATCTTAAATACCTATTATCCCATCCTAATCTCCACTTACCTATTATTTAGGAATTTTAAATTCCCATGGCCCACCTACTATCCTATTCCTAGGCTATCTTACACCCATAGTTCCTAATTCCTACCTAATATTCATTTAATCCCCCATATAATCATCATTAATCATAATAAGTATTCTATAACCCTCCAAATCTAGAACCTTTTATATTCTCACTCATCCTCTCCAGAAGCCTCTAAATTTAGAGGCTTCTAATGGATTTTACATTCCTTTTAATTCTCCACCCTTGATCTCCCTTATCCAATATAAAA
>JARHVA010001285.1:3537500-3575000 GCA_037957365.1 Torreya grandis | reverse complement strand
ACCACATCCATGACTTATTTAATGATCTTGAAAGGTGGCTAAATTTTACTTTTTTGTGCATTCTTCTCCTTGGGATGAGCTTTGACATGGATAAATTTATCTCTTTTTATCTTGAAAAATTCTTAAAAAAAAAATTATTTATTATAATAAAATTCCTAAATTGGATTCTCTTTAAAATATGATATGAAGAGAAAGACAATGTGTTGTGTCATCATTTTCATAAACCCAATCAGCCTCTAATTTGGGATCATTTGAAACATTTATTTCTTTTATTTTTTCTTCCCATTTCTACCAAATGTTTGAAATATATGCATAATATTTTTTTATATAAAACTTATTCATACTTGAACTAAAGTATGACCATGTACAATAGTACACAAATCAGAAAATTATGAAGAGAAAGACAATGTGTTGTGTCAACATTTTCATAAACCCAATCAGCGTGTAATTTGGGATCATTTGAAACATTTATTTATTTTAATTTTTCTTCCCATTTCTACCCAATGTTTGAAATATATGCATACTCTTTTTTTAGCTAAAAATTCTTCATACTCGAACCAAAATTAGACCATGGACAATAATACAAAAATTAGAACATTATAAGCATGGGCTACTTTTTCTCATTTCTAGGCCTCTTTTCAATGATGTTACCAATCTTAGTTTTTAAGGGGAATATTTCCTTAAAATTATGGGAATAAAAATGCACCTTTTTTATCCATAGTGTAGTCACCAAAATTTGGTGGTGTAAAAATGGGCACTTTTTGGTATTTCTTGGTTTTTGACTCACCTAATGTGAAGTGACACTAATTCACCAACAATTGGAGAAATCATTATAGGAATGGTGAATTTAATCTACTTTTAAGAGGGGAAGTTCCCTTGTAGGATATGATAAATTTGGGTATTTTTTTAAACTTTTCACCTAAAATTATGAAAGGTAACAAAACATAAAATAGAAATAGAAAAAGAGAGAAAGACATAGTGGGATAAATTTAGAGAACCACTGGGATAACTCAAGATTAAACAACATAAATAGAGGTGCTTCCTCTCACATAAGAATGGACATAAAATAAATGAGAATTTTAGGAAAATGAGGCATGCTTGGAAGCATAAAGTCTCCTCACAAGACTAATTTCACACACTTTGTAAAATATTTTATTGAGATCACACATGCAGAAACTTGTGGACATCAAGGAAGATCATACATGGAGATCTCAACACAAAGTTTGGGAAACACCATTGTTGCATATAATCAAATAAATGCATAATTTAATGAATACTTTTCTCCTAAATAGGAAATTTGAATTCATAAACAAATAGAATTAAAATCTACAAAACCCGAAAAGAGTCCCACCCACTTTCTTGCATTTCATTGCTTTAATTTTTATATAACATGGCTCCAAACAAAGTTATAGCTATATGTCTCAAAGAACTTGAGGAAAAGAATAAGAACTTATACAAAATCTAGATTTTTTCCCTTTTTTACAATCTACTGATTGGAATTTGAAAAGTCATTTATTTTCCCATTTTTTATTTTATTTTTATTTGGGTAAATTCACAATATTAAATGAACTTTTCAATTTATATTTACACACAAATATTAATTCTAAAAATAATTATTATTTCTAATGAATAAAAATAGTATATTCATTTAATGAATTTAATTAATTTTAATTAATTATAAAATAATTAATAGTGTAATTAAGCCAATAAATTTTCCATCGAACCCATTATATCAAATCTAAAATTTACGCTTTGTGGGCTAGTTAAAATGTTGCCTTATCTATTAGACTATGGAGCCCTAAAAATATTATGGAAACATGACAAAAGGAAAAAATGATGATAAAATGTATAAATTGGGTAATAAAATTTGGATGTCCAAATTTCATTAAAATATATTATTTTCATCTCATCTACCCCCATATTCTTTTCTTGTTCATCCTTGGCCTTCATAGTGTTATCTGTTACATATTTTTATACTTGCTCCTCTTTAGTCTTCTTATTTTGTTCCTCCTTGCACAAGTATTCATGGTGTTTATTTTTAGATTATTTTGTTAATATTTATACGTCATCCTTATTTTCATTTTCATTTTAATGTGCAAGTTTTTATTCTTCATAATTTTTTTATCTAGTAAGGAATCCTTATGTTTTTGGCTCTTCTCCTTGGCTAATTTTATTATTTTACATTTGCTTTGATATCATCTTGTGTTTCTTGAAATTTTGGTTTAACATGATATTGTGGTTCCTTTGGGTTTTATTTATTGTTAGGTGATCCTATAATTCTTATTATTATTTATAAACCTTAAGGATTTATTTGTACAAGGGTGTGGGGATAGGATGAATATGGAGATGTGATTGGTGGAGAATATGATGGAGTGACCATGGTGAAAGGTTTATATTAGTGCTTGGGCATGCAATTATTTTTTCCTATATATAGAGGTAAAAATGTATTATTTTTGAGTTTTAAGCATGAGTCTCTCTTTCCATCACTTTTTTTTTGATCTCTTGGTTTTAAACTCTAAAATTTTTAATGTCTCCATTTGAACTATGAGGATAATATGTGGTCATGTAGTTCCTATAATGTGATATTTTTTAACTACTAGCCTAAAGGTAATGGTTTATTCTTTAATAATCTATGATAATAGGATCCTCTAAGGTTTTCTATTTTCCATGCATCCCTTGTGTTGTTTTTCCCTCTACACTAGGCTCTTATGTATCTATTTATATGTGTTTATTTAATGCTAACCCTAGTTCCTATTCTTCAAAACCTTGACTAATTATATTAAAATATTGTATCTAGTACAATGGATTTGGATGTGGAGGAATTTAAATGAATAGATTATAAGGGACTTAATTCCAAACCTAACATGTTTAAATGGATTTATAAAATAATAATTATTTCTCTTCTTTCTTAAGATATGTATTACCCCTAATATCCTCAAGTAGTTTTTATTGAGCATGGCCATTGATGTCTTAAGTTATCATTGATGCCAAAGAGATCATATGGTTTTATTACATGAATTCCAAAGAAGTAATGTTTGATATCTTGGAGAGATATGGCATATTTGTAGGTCTATAAGGACAAAGAAGAAGTTGTGAGGCATCCATAGATGTATTGGTAAAGTTATATTATGTCAATTAATAATTTGGAAATAAAAACATGCATCTTCTAGCTTAAGAGAAGACCGACTGTCACTACATGCCATGTAGATATGAATGAACCAAAAAGTTTATGTAATTAATTTAGGAACTCAAAAATTCAAATGAGGTCAAATGTTTTCATGGAGATGTTTTCTATAGTTTCAATAAGGTACCTTGAATATTTAGACTCTTGAAGTGTTTTCAAGATCAAGTTATAAACCTTCAAAGTTTCTCTTGTAGAATGTGATGGGCTAGAGACCATCAAGTTTAACTACATTGAAGTCTGAGGTCACTAGTCAGTGGATCTAATGGTGAGAATTCATCATTTGGACCTTGATCTCATGGTGTATGTGAAGTCAAATTATCAAATTTTCTTAATATTAAATGTGATTGTGACATGTGTATCAATATAATTGAGTTGATAGAAGATCAATGGTTCATGGGTATTCGTATAGATAGAGATTGATGGTGTGTGTCAAGTCTAAGAGTTAAATATGTAGAAGGTATGTAGAGATACCAAGTGGCACAATCATGAGAGATTTGATATAAGATCAATGTTGAGCATTACAAAGAAAAGACCAAGCTACTCATAGGAGATTGATGGTGTGTATTTGTCCAAAGTTTCAAGGGAGCATGAGATGAGGTTAAAGTTCTTGATATTTAGTGTCTAAACAATGATCATTGGAAGTTAAATTTTTGAATTTGTGAAGGAAAACTAGTGCTTAATTTTTTAACTATATATTTTTATCTAAGATAGATTTATTGATGTAGTAAAAAGTAAAGTTGTAAAGGACTTCAAGGTGCATCTATGAAATCTAGTTAAAAAGTCTGATTATTTGTATAATCAAAGTTATGGAGATTAAAATTTGACTATTTATTTAGTCATGGTGTTACTATGTATATAATAATGCTTGAGCAATTTGTACTTTAGCATAAGAGTGTTTTGGTAGGAGTAATCATCTAAAGATATCATACGGGTTATATAGAGTGGACTTAGTTATTTTAAATTGATCGTATGTTATTAATTTGATCAATGAAGTGCTAAATGGGTGAATAGGTCTCCATGGGACCTATAAGGGATACTAAGGCCTAATTAAAAGGAGTAATTACTTAAGTGTGACCCATAGATGTTATGGTTGACATGTGATAATGTACTTGGCATATGTATTAGAATATTAGATGTCTTAAGGGTTATCACAAGTATTATGGCCAATCTAAAAGTTGATATTCATGAAGACTCTATAAATAATGGAGAACAAAGTAATGGTTTCTATACTTAAATATGAATGAATTGAGAGGGAAGAACATAGAGATGAAGGAAAGAGATTAGAGATAGTGTGCTTAGTGGATGGATTGAATTATATAGCATATTGAGGATCATTGAAGAATCTTAGAGTGATCTAAAAGGGTGTTTGGATGCATTACTTGCATGATCAAGTTTAAGTGTGTGTGATGAGTTGATATAGAGGTTTTATACATAGTTTATCCAATTAGATTGGAATGTAATTAGATTTATAGAGTTTTTGATTTCATAGGTGTTGTATGGGTGCTCAAGATATAGAAGAAGTGGGTTATTGTTCATACTTAGTGGTGAGTGCTCCTTGTGAATTGGTTACTTCATTAAAATGTCTTATGTTTGTGATCATCATAAAGGACAAGTATGTTTGTGATCATGTTTTTGGTTGCTATTTTGTAGGCTTGAGAGTGGGTTTTATTCCCCAAGAAGGTTTACCACATATATCTTATGCTATTTGTGTGATCTTACATAATATTAATTATTCACTATTATGAACATATTTTATGCTTTATAAATGCATGTGATCGTTGATTAAGAGTTTAAAAGGACTAAAACTGAAGTTTGAAATATATTGCATCACTTATTCACCCCCCCTCTTAGTGATTATACCTCCAAAAATTGGTATCAGAGTAGGACCTTCATTGTAATTTTAACTACTTGAAGGTGATCATAGGTGTAATGAAAGACAAAGAGTCTTAGATTTTTTTCAAGGTGAACTAATATTTCTTTATGAGAACTCAAATTTTCAAGGGAATAACTGAATGCCTAAAATAAAATCTTGAAATATTGAATAAAATGGAAGGGAGTAAAAATTTAGACCTAACTTCCTCTATAAATCATGAGTTGCTTGCAAGCATTGATAGTGTGAAGACACAAAAAGAAATATAGAAGCAACAATAAAAAATTTATAAGTTGTGGTTGATAAAAATTTGAATAAAATAATGGATCAATTGGAAGGAAAAGTTATGACTTATATTGATGCACTTTTATCTAAATATAAGAAAAATCCATCTCTACAAAAGAATCTATGGATGAGATGTCTTGGGGTATTGATGATCAAACTAAAGGGGTGATTAACATGAATAGCTATAGTTATGTTTTCAATGGACATTTTTATACTTGTAATGAATATGGTAATAAACATAAGGACTATATTTATTCTCCAAGGAGAATAAATGAGGTTCTCTACTATAACTGCAATCAATAGGGACATATAGCCAAGTATTGCAAAAGGGACTTTTGGAAAAAAGGAATTTTAGGTTTTTGACACCATCAAATAGTTCAAGAAAGACAAAACCAAGATTGAAATAAAGAAGGATCAAGACTCAAATTAAGAACCCATGTTTGTACAAACTACCTTACATACTCAAGAGGATGAAAATAAGAAATGTTACATATATAGTGGATGCTCAAGTCATATGACAGGAGACAAGAATAAGTTTATTTATTTCAAGAAACACAATTCAGGTTCAATAAGTTTTTGTGGAAACAACTCTAATAACATAATTAATAAAGTCTCTATAAGTTTGGATAATGGTCATACTAGAACTAAAAATTTTCTACATGTAAAAGTTTTGAAACATAATCTTTTAAGTGTTAGTTAAATGTGTAAACAAGGAAATGTTGTGACTTTTCATGATAAAGGGTGTGAAGTGTTAAGTTACAAGTTTGGAAAATTAGTTACAAACATTTAAAAGGTAGATAACAACTTGTATTTGTTCCATGAATCCAATAAATAAAAGTGATTCATGAATAAATTAGATGAAATCTAGATAACATAGAAGACTTGGACATATGAACTTTGATAATTTAGTAAGATTCAAAAGGACTAGTGAGGCATATGCTTAAAATCACTAAGATTCCTCATACTCTCTGCAAGGCATGCTTTTATGGAAAATAAGTCAAAAGAAGATACAAATAGAGCATTATACTATAATACCATTGAATTTTATCCACACAAAACCTTTGTGGACCTATGAAAACTCAAGGCATTCAAGGTAATATCTACTTTATGTTTTTAATCGATGAATTCACTATAATGACCTGGATATTTTTCCTTAAAGAGAAATCATAATCTTTTGAAAATTTAAAGAATTCAAATCTCTTGTTCAAAATTAAAAAGGATCAAGTATCAAATGTGTAAGATTATATAGAGGAGGTTAATTTTGGTTTTATGAGTTTGATGAATTTTGTGAGGAACAAGGAATTATAAGATAATACTATGCTGCTAGGACACCTCAATAGAATGGGGTAGTTGAGAGGAAAAATATAACTATCCAAGAGATGAATAAAACCATGCTTCAAGATTCCAAAAATTTATATGGTTTTTGGGAAGAGGCTACTAATACTTCTATTTATATCTTAAATAGATGCCAATTTAGAGAAAATAGTGATAAGACTCCATATGAGCTATGGAAAAAAGGGTAGCTAATGTCAAACACTTTAGAATGTCTAGGAGCAAGTGTTTTATCAAAAGGAATGAAGAAAATCTTGGAAATTTTGACTCAAAATATGATGAGGTATCTTCTTGGGTTATTCCTCAATAATTTTTTGATATATATGTTTCAATAAGAGACTCTACAAATTTATTGAAATTTCTAATGTGAGAGTTGAAGAGGCAGGTGACATCAAGAATCCATACTTAAAAACACTAGACATTAATCAAGATGTTATTTCAAATAATTAAATCATAATTGATCAATCATATGATGAAGAGGAAGAATTAAGATAGGATACTAAAGCCCCTTCTAATATAATATAGTCAGATCATCTTGTTTCCCAAGTTATTGGAGATGTGAATGCTAGTTTACAAACTAGGAGGAGAATGTACAAGACACAACTTTGTTATCCAAGATCAAACCAAAAACCTTATTAGAAGCTAGAAAACATGATAATTGGAAATTTTCCATAGAGGAGGAACTTGATCAAATAGTAAAAAATGAAACATGGGATTTGGTTCCTAGGCCAAAAGATGAAAATGTGATAAGAACTAAGTGGGGTTTTAGAAACAAGATGAATGAGAAAGGAGAGGTCATAATAAATAAGTCTAGACTGGTGTGTAAAGGATATGGTCAAGTTGAGGGGATAGACTTTGATGAGACATTTGTTATTGTAGCAAGAATGGAAGCAACTAAACTCTTTCTATCATATGCAAGCTTCAAAGGTTTCAAAGTTTACCAAATGGATGTGAAATTTTCATTTTTGAATGGTAACTTAAATGATGAAGTTTATATTGAGCCACCTAATTTATTTTTAATGAAAAGTAATTAAAACTATGTTTACAAACTAAATAAGAATTTATATGGTCTTAAATAAGCTCCTAAAGTTTGGTATGATATATTAGACAACTATCTATTGACCTAAGGCTTCAAAAGAGGGATAGTTGATAGTAAATTATATATAAGGATAGATGGCACTCATCAATTACTAGTATTAGTCTATGTTGATGACATAATATTTGGTTCTAACAATGACAACATGAGTAGAGATTTTAAAGCTATAGAGAATGAGTTTGAAATCTCAATGATGGGATAAATTTATTTATTCTTAGGATTAAAAATTAACCAAATCAATAAAGGGATATTCATTTCATATTCAAAACACATTGAAGATATGCTAAAGAAGTTTGACATGTTGGATTGTAATCCAATGTTTACTCCAATGTTCACTAGATGTAAGTTAAGTAAACAAGATGACTCACCAAAATTTTATCAAAATTTATATAGATCCATGATTGGAAGTCTCTTATAATCTACTACTTTTATGCCTAATATCATGCAAGTAGTGGGCCTTGTAGGAAGGTTTCAAGCTGATCCCAAAGAATATCACTTGAAAGCAGTCAAAATGATCTTAAGATATTTGAATAACATAATAGAGTATGGTTTATGGTACCTCAAGAGTAAAGAATTTACTCTAAAGACATACACTAATGTAGATTTGGTAGGATGCGTAGATGATAGGAGGAGTACCAGTGGTGGTGTCTTCTTGATGGGTGAATGTTTAGTGTCTTGGATAAGAAAAAATAAAGCCTTTGTATCTTTATCAACTATAGAAGCTAAGTGTATAGATGTTTATTCCTATTGTACCTCAAGTAATTTGGATGAAACAAACCTTAGAAGATTATAAAGTTAGATAAAATGAACCTTGTCCTATCTATTGTGACAATATTAGTGCAATTAGTATCTCTATAAATTCTATTATGTACTCAAAAACCAAACACACTCCTATTAGATATCATTTATTAATAAAATAAGTAATTAATCAAAATTTTAAATTGGAATATGTGTTTACAAAATAATGACTTGTAGACATTATGACTAAACCATTAACAAAGACCATTTGAGTATCTAAGACAAAGCTTGGGAATCATCTCCTTGTCTATGAATCATTAAAAGGTCATTTAAGTAGAATGAGAATGTGTTGTCACATTATGTTTATCATGAATAAGGTCTCATAGTTTTGTATATGACAAGTTTTGTATGTCATGGATCCATGAGAGTGTTTTTAAAAAGGTTCTAAACCATGATGGCTTATAGATAATAAAGGGAAATTATTTTTTTGCTATGAGATCCATATGTTTTGAATTGTTGTTGGTAGACCTAATTAATTGAGAAGACTTATTTAATATTATATTTTTTAGATAGAGCATGGAGTTAATGGGAGATACCTCAAATAGTTTGAGATACTTGAAGACATGTCCATAGTGTTAGGGGAGATTTCTAAGCTCTGTGAGTAGTTTTTTAGGTCCAAGGATAAGAGAAGTTGAAGTTTAGATTGGTTCATGTCAAAGGGGAATCAATTGATTCATATGCTTCAAGGTATGTATCCTGAGCATATTATTAGTATTTAAATGTAAACATAATATTGAGGAATATTTTTTGGCTTGTTGAGGAAGAGACCCTTATTCATTAATGTCAAAGGGCTATAAAGATCAAAATGAAGAAGTTCAAAGGAGTAAGAAATCATTTTGAGGGTTTTTTTCCATCAATGACAAAGGGGGAGATTTTTGAGCATGGTTATTGATGTCTTAGGTTGTCATTGATGTCAAAGAGATCATATAGTTCTAGTAAATGAATGACAAAAAAGTTGTGTTTGATATCTTGGAGAGATATCGCACATTTGCAGGTCTATAAGGACAAAAAAGAAGTTGTGAGGCATATATAAATGTCTTGGTGAAGTTTTAGTGTTCACTTAATAATTTTGAAAGATAAACATGCATATTATAGATTAAGAGAAGCCAAACCATCACTGCATGTCATGTAGATATGAATGAACCAGTAAGTTTGTGAAATTAATTCAAGCACATAGATAGTCAATTGAGGTCAAAGTTTTTAATGGAGATTTTTTATATAGTGCCAAGAAGGTACACTAAATATTTGGAATCTTGAAGTGTTTTCTAGATCAATTTATAAACCTTCAAATTTTCTCTTGCAGACTATGATGGGCTAGAGACAGTCAAGTTTAATTACATTGAAGTCTAAGGTCACTAGTTAGTAGATCTAATGGTGAGTGTTTATCACCCATATCTTGATGTAAAATTATGCATGAATTCAAATTATCAAAGGTTCCTAATATTAAATTCACTTGTGACATGTTTCTCAATATCATTGAGTTGATAGAAGATTAATGGTTTATGAATGTTCATACATATAGAGATTGATGGTGCAGGTTGAGTTAAAGAGTCAAATGCATAGAAGACATGCAGAGCTACCAAGTGGCACAATTATGGGAGATTTTATCTAAGATAAATTATTATAATTTCAAGGTAAAAACTAAGATAATCAGAGGAGATTGATGGTGTGTGTTTTTTAAAAGTTGCCAGGGAGCACGGGATGAGATTAAAGTGCTTGATGTTTAGTGTCTCAATAGTGACCATTGGAATTAAAATTTTCAAATTTACAAATAAAAATTAGTGCTTAGTGTTTGAGATATATATTATGATTCAATATTAATTTATTGATGTATTAAAAAGAAAAGTTGTAAATGACTTCAAGGCAAATCCATACAATCTAGTTAGAAAATTTGATTTTTTGTACAATAGAAGTTATGGAGCTTTGAAGTTAACTATTTGTTTATTTATGGTGTTACTATGTACAAAATAATGTTTAATAAATTTGTGATTTAATATAATAGTGTTTTGGCAGTATTAATCACTTGAAGATGTCATAAATGTTATATAGAGTGGACCTAGGTATTTGAAATTGATTATATGTTCTTAATGTGCTCGATGAAGTGCTAAATGGGTGAATAGGTCTATATGAGACCTATAAGGGATTATAAGGCCTAATTGAAAGGTGTTACTACTTAAGTGTGACCCATAGATGATATTGACAACATGTGACAATGTAATTGAGATATATTAGTATGTTAGATGTCTTAAGGGTTTAAGGGTTAAGACAAGTATTATGGTTGACCTAGAAGTTGATATTCATGAAGACTCTATAAATAATGGAGACCAAAGAAATGGTTTCTAGACTTGGATGTGAATGAATTGAGAGAGAAGAAGATAGAGATAAAGGAAAGATATTAGAGATAGTGTGATCAGAGGATGGACTGAAGTAGATAGTATATTGAGGATGAGTGAAGAAGCTTAGAGTGATCCGAAAGGGTGTTTGGATGCATTGATTACATAATCAAGTTTGAGTGTGTGTGATGAGTTTAAAAAGAGGTTTTATACATTATTTATCTAATTATATTGAAATGCAACTAGAGTTTTAGAGTTTTTTATTTCATAGGTGTTGTGTGGGTGCTCAACATATATAACAAGTGGGTTCTTGTTCATACTTAGGGGTGGGTGATATTTATGAATGGGGTGATTCACTAAAAGGTCTCATGTTTTTTTATCATATTAGATGATAATTAGTTCATGCGTTTGTAGGCTCGAGAGTGAGTTTTGTTCCTAAAAAGGGTTTCCCACATAGATCTTATGTTATGTGTGTGATCTTGCATCATCTTTCTTATTCATTGTTATGAACATCTTGTATGATTTATGAATGCATTTGATCATTGATTAAGAGTTTTAAAGTATTAAAATTAAAGCTTAAAATATCTTGCATCACTAATTCAACCCTGATATTAGTGATTGTAACTCCAATAGTGTTTTATCTAATTATTCAAGTTTAACTCCCAAAGATCATATTCAGTTATGATAGTATGCATTCAAGGGTCACTCAACCATGATGTTGATCTATGATTTCATTTTATAGGATATGATGGTTTTAGACCCAGTGTTTTATGATTTATGAGGATAAAAATTGTGGTTTATACTACATTATGTCATGATATGATTCTTTTAATTTTGGTTGTGGGTTTCATTACATTCCAAAATGTGGATAACCTTATGAGTTCTCAGCTCCTAATGACATGAATTACAGTGGTCGGATGCTTTTGGTAATAAAGTATGTTTTCCTAATAAATTTTTCTTGTGCCATGTTAATGTTGATAAATAATGGGAGAGTAAATATTGGTAGTTTGTTCAAATCATGGATTATAATATAAACATGCATGCTCCTTCTGATTGAAACATATTTTTGGTTACAACAAATTTTATTATGCTAACAAAAAATACCATAATACTTATAATGGTGTTCTTAAAAAACATACTATAAGTATCATATTTAAAAATAGAATGTTATATAGGGTAAGTGTCTCAATGAACCATGATTTAATTATAAAGGCCATAACCATTATATACAAGATGTATATAGTATTATATGATCAACAAAATTCTTTCCAATAGCTCTATACATTACTGGAATGATGTTGGAACTTGATTTATATACTCTATAACTCACCTAATATACTATGAAAATCACCTTCTATAATCTATAACTTTCCAAAAAATCATATGTTTAACTATATAGATTGAATATTTTACTCCATAACTTCATTGTTGGACTTTGAAGCTTTAATGTTGGACTCTAAAATTCACTGTTAGACTTTAGAGCTTCACTAAATGGCCTTGACATATGCTAAACCTACTTCAAAGGGTATGATTATTTGAAAAAGACTTATAACATTTGATCATGATTTAATCATATGGAATATACATGAAAAATTGTTGGCTAACTATGCAAAGAGTTAGAACATAGTGGTAGAAATAATTAACATTGACTCACACATGTGAACTAAGATATAAGTACACAATCTCTAATTTAGAATATAAATAAATTATAAATGCATATCATATCCATTTAAAGAATGGATATTATTAGGGAATAACTTATTTATAATGACCCATATAATGGAATCATCATTTTCATCATACTTTATTTCTTACAAGTCATCCTACAAGCTACTATCCTCCTTATTCATGGTCAATAACATTGCTTTCCAATATTTGATTGAGTTCAGAAATATCCATATAGGTGGTCTAATATTGTAAATCTATCTTTTTGAATAACATATTCAAATAATTTAATGATATCCATCTTTCAAAGTGATCAGGGGTCTGATTTGATGTTTTCTACCAAGGTGACATGGGACAGAGAATGAGAGGGGGTCTACTCCTCATGCTAACTCACTATTGATCCTGTGTCTAATTGACCCAGGGAAGTAATTAAATAATGTATTGAGATATTTATAAAATATAATAGAGATTAGTGGGGGAGATTACTTCCCTCATCTTCAAATTAATGTTCAATGTATCTCACCATTTGTCACTAAAATTTAGCTACACATATTCTTCAAAATCCATGATACTCTTATATAATATTTGTAATAGGTGTTCCTTCAGGTTTATATCATGAAAAATATATTTAAATTATATAAAAAATGTGTACCAAATAATAAATTATGGTCTCATGTAGAGTCCTACTATTATTTCTAAATGAAAATATTCACCAATCCTCTCATTCCAAGTAATATGACTCCTCAAAGTGGAAGTGAAAGGTCCAATTTGAGATTCTCCTACAAAGAGGTTAATCATGAACCCATACATATGTCCTAAAAATAGTTGAATATATATAATTCACACAAGAGGTTTTTATGATTTTAGGTGATATTTTCATAGGACTCCATGAATTATTTTTCATCTTCAAAGTCATGGGTCAAACCATAAGAAATCCTTAATAGCTTCCACCTATGAAATTTTTATTTGAGAAAAAGGCTATATGAAGAAGATGGTCATCTACATGACAAAAGTGTTTCTCTTATCTCAAAGGTTATTTTATGGGAATATTATATTTTTTATTACTTTTTATTTGACTCTTCAAGTTTTACCTTTAATTTATTATTTTCTACTTTGAGCCTCCTCAACTCTTGGAAAGTTTCATCCAAAAGGGACATAATGTATCCATAGGAAAATTGCGTTTGGACACATTGGTCTACTTTAATTTTAGGCTCAACTACCTTCTCTTTCAGAAATACCATCTCATTTTTTTTTAAAGACTTGTTATTTATTTATTCTAATTTTTCTTGTAGAGAGGAAATAATATTATCCTTTTCTTGTAATTTTAGCTTAAGGAAGGAAATTTATTGTTATTGTTTCCTAATGGTGATTTCAAACTTTGAAAGGAGGAGGGCTTGATATACTTCTACCTCTTCATCATGATTGGAAGAGTAAACTTATTATTTTACCATTAGGGACTTCCATCATCAAGTGGTGTTTATGATGAAGATGGTGGATGAGATGAAGGTGTAGGAGATTATACTATAGCTTCCTCAGATTTTTATATCATGGTGGATAGCTCTTCAATTCCTATTAAAGGATCTTCTCCTACTTCTTCATGTATGACTTATTCTTCCACTATTCATTTGTAGGTTTTTTTTCAACACTTAGAATATCCATAGGAGGTCCTTGACTAATATTCCCCAAGGTTTCAATAGCATCTCTTTCTTGATCTTCATATACCTTTAAGATTGACCTTCTTATTCTCCATGGATGAGTTGTAGATTTATGTTTTTCTTATGAAGTCTTTCTTCATCTAGAATATCTCTTGATAATCTTAAGTGAAGCTACCTCTAAAGTTGGTCTTTCTTTATTAGATATATCAATTGGTTGTTGAGCAGTGGATGTCTCCAAAGTGACTTTGGAGCTTTCTTTTAAAACCCATTTTCTCAATTTACTTTACTTCATTATCTCTAGAGCTGGTCTTTCTTCCTCATAGATATAAATTTGTTTTTGAGTAGTGGCTAAATCTAGAGTGAATTTAGAGATTGATTTTTAAACACATTTTCTCAATTTTCTTTTCTTCACTATCTCTAGATATGGTTCTTCTATGGAATTCCCCTCTTTAATGTTATGCGTTGGTGTTTGGGATATATAAAGAGACCTTTTTGTCTTAAGATGATTTTCAAACTTATTTTTCAATAATGCTTCCAAAGTATCTTCTCCATCTTGTTCTTTCATAAAATGATGTTTACATATGAGCTGAATTAGCCCATGGTGCCTTATGAAAGCTAGTCACCTTTTATGATTTAATTACATAACTTGGATAGATTCTTGTAAAAATAAAGGCAAATTCACCTTGTGTTATAGTTTATGCACACCCTAACTTAAGTGTGTGACAATTATCATGGCATAATACCCATATTATCCATCATAAGTTAATTACTTGATGACACAAAAGGTAGTTATACTCCATGGTTCACGCAAGTTTTCTCTCTTTATTCCTTTGCCAACTCTTTGAGAGATGATAATTATCTCTATAATTGTCTACCCTTCCTCATGGAATATCTGAATGAGTTAATTTAAAGTAGACCTTCCTACAATCTTTAATACTTTATCTAGAATTCCTAAGAGCTCACTAATCACATATATTATTACTATAATTTGAATACATTTTAATGTGGTGTGGTCATCATGAATATTGGCAATGAACAATTTGATTATCTTGTCATAATATACTTTAATTTTTATATGAATTACATCCATCATGCATCCTCAAAGATGGTATTGAATACATCATCATCCAATGGAAAATATACACACTTAGTCTTAGAATTATTCTTCTAACCTATCACTAGAAGTTGTAGATTTGTTTTTAATGCATAAACAAGGTCTCAAAGAAGTTGGTAGCAAGGGAGAGGCAAAATTCAAATCAGGGTAGAAGGTTTGTCTCACTTTATTACATTTAAAATAACATGGAATGATTGGTATAAACTATGTCATCATGGATATCAACTTCAGGATATGTTTGAAGATTTTATTTAATGATGGGACATGACCATTATAAATAAGGTGATTAATCAACATTTGTAATCTAATTTATGAAAGAATTACTAGGTGTCCCTCCATATTTTCCATGTGTTTTCTCATGTCATCCTTATAAATACTTTATTCTCTCATGATTACCTATCATGTCATGAGGATGACATTGTACCTCATTTTATAAAAATATATTCTTATGGTACACCATACCCTACCTTATAAAAGTAACTTTTCACTTTTGAAATGACCTTTTATAGTGTACCCCTTCTCTTTAGGACACATTTTACTTTTAGACAAAATATTCCTTTAAGGATGGATGAATATGACATTTAAATAACTTAAATCTAAACCTATACATATAAGAATAAATTAAAAATACCTAAATTTGTTGTGATGTTGTCTCTACTCCTTAGGCTACCAATTTTAATACAATGATTAGACAAAATTAATTAATTGAGGAGCATATATATCATAGTAAAAATACCAATATTATTACTTTGTTCCTTTGAAAAGATGCCATTAATAATTTTTAATTTTTTATTATATATATATAGTTTATTTTCGAGAGGACTGCCATTTCTAGTTTTTAATCCTTCCCCTTTATTAGGAGGAACACCATTTCTAGTTTTCAATTCTCCCCTCATTTGGGATTCAACATCATCCTTTGAATATGATGGAAGAACAAGGTTCTTCTCCATACTCAAATTCATTTTGAGATTGAATTTACTTTAAAAACTCCTTATTGCTTGGAGGTTACTGATAGAGTCTTAGTCTATGCCCACTAACTAAGAGTGTCTTCTTGTTTGCATCTATTGGAAAAATCTAAAATGGCCCATTTTTAAATATATTTTATACCTGGTAAGATCCCAACCATCTACTCTTGAGCTTTCCTTTGAATTTTTGAAACTTAGAATCAAATAACAAAACCTAGTCTCCTTTGAATATTATTTTCTTGTTATAGGTGTCATGCCATTACTTCCTTTGATATTGTACTGTTTATGTCTATTACAAGGATTCCATTCTCATCTCATCTAACTTATTAATCAAAATAATTCTCTTTCTCTATGCTTCATCGATATCTATGCTCACTTCTATTATTATTCTCAAAGTCTATAATTCAAATTCTATGGGGAGTACGGGTTTATTTTCAAAAACAAGTTCATAAGGTGATAAAACTATGGTGGATTTATCTATGGTATTATAATCCCATACTACTTTAGGTATTTTGTGTTCTCAATCCAATCTAATGATGATGACTATTTTGGTCATTATGTTTTCCAACTCTCTATTGGTAACCTCAACCTATCCATCAACATGTGGATGATATGAAGATCACTTATGGTGGCTGATTTGGTAGTGATATGTGAAGGATTTAATCATATTAGAAATGAACTAAGGACTTTTTTTAGATAGTATGACCCTTAGTGCTCTAAACCATTACATAATTTTATAATATAAGAAATCAATAATCAACTCTTCTCTTGAAAATGAGAGAGTTTAAACCTCTACCCATTTGGTGACATAATCTGTGCATACAAGTATTCATTTCCTTGATATGGTGGGTCAATAAGGCCAATAAAAACCAATCCCAATTTATTAAAAGGTCCTAAAACTATTTTAGGATGGAGAATAATTTCATTGGATAATGTGAGATTTATCATACTTTGAAAAGGATCACATTGACATACATGTCTCTTCACATTTATGTGAAGTGAAGGACAATAGTACCCAACCCAAAGGATCTTATGGATAGTCTTCTTGATTGAATAATGACCTCCTCCAAGTTCATCATGATAAGCCTTTATGATGTCATAAATATCATCCTCTATTATCCACCTATGAATCACATGGTTATGTCCACACTTAAATGAAACACCATTAAACCATTTAAAATGATCATTATCTCTAATTAAGCATTTCCTTTTCTTATGAGTAAATTTTTAAGGAAGCTTCCCTATGGCCAAGTAGTTTTCCATGTCAAAAAAACAAGGTGAGTATGCTAAAACTATGAATATATGCTCATTAGAAAATTTATCTTTCACTTTATCTTCTTCACTTTAAACATTAAACCTTGATAAAAATTTATCAACCGCATTATATTTCTTAGGCTTATCAATAATAGTAATGTCAAACTCTTACAAAATTTGTAACCATATAATGATTCTACCTCTTACCACTGGTTTGTTAATTAAATATCTTATGGTTGAGTTATCTATGTAAAAAAATATCTTGTATCTAGTGATGTATTACTTGAATTTGTTCATTTCATATAAAATAACCATGAATTATTTTTTAGTGGTGGTATAGTTTATTTTAGTGGGGGTGATATTCTTGTTGATATAGTATGTAACATATATTTTTCCTTCTTCATATTTTAATCCTTAAACTACCCCCATATAATTATTGTAAGATTTTATATTAATGTAAAAAGGATACTTATAATTAGGACCTCTCATAATTGGATTATGAATCATTTTTTCTATTATTGATTCAAAGGTTTGTTGGCATTTGTTAATCGATAAGAACTCATTATCTTTGGTAAGTAAGTAAAACATAGGTGAATCTATTTTTCTAAAATATTATCTAAAATTTATTTAATACCTTGTATGTAAAAATAAATTTTTTATATTAATATAATTTTTAGGAGTATTAAAATTATAAATTAAATTAATCTTCTTAGGATCCACTTGGAGCCCCTAAGCTGAGATGTGATGTCCTAGAACAATTCCTTGGTCAACCATCATTAAATTTTATTCATGACTTAAATATAGTTGATGTTTCTCACATTTATTTAACACTTTATCTATGTTGTTTAAATATTCATCAAAATAACCATTATGCACAATAAAGTCATCCATGTATACCTCTAAACAATCATTGGTTCGATTAATAAAGATGGCCAAGAATTCCCTTTGAAAGGTGGAAGGTGCATTATAGAGGCCTTTTAAACACTTTATAAGCAAATTTTATAGAGTAGAATGTAAATTTAGATTGTCTTAGTCTTATGGGGCTACCCTTATCTGATTGTAACCACTAAACCCATATAATAAGGACAAATACTTCTTCCTAGATAGATTATCTATCACCTAGTCTATGAAAGGCAAGCAAAAGTAATCTGCCATGTTGGATTTATTTAGTTATTTATAGTATAAACATATTCTCCATTTTATATTATTTTTATGTACTCTTATAAGTGGTGAGACCCATTGAATGTCAGACATGGGGTAGATAAATCCCACCTATAATAGATTTTCTATTTCCTCTTTGACTATATCTCTTAGTGCTAGGTTTTTTGTATTTGAGGCTATGATATAGGTCTAGTGTTTTTAGTATATATGTGATGAGTTCACACACTTGGGTGGATTACCTTCATGTCATTGTAATCTCATGAAAAGGATTTTTTATGGTTATTTAAGTTAAAACACCTTAGTTTCATGTTTTTATCTAACCATCTATTTAAGTTTAACATTTTTTTAGGTTGGATAATTATCTGTTTAGTCTCTAGGTGTATGAAACTGACCTACCTAGATTCACTCATCAAATATTTTATATGGAATGGATGTGGTAAAATCATATGTAAAGTGGTGACATATTCAAATAAATTCTCCCCTTGTGAAATTGCATTTGCCAATGGAAAATGAAAAATTGTCAAAAATATACACTATCTTATGCCCATGTGAAAATACCCTATTGAATGGGTGTATGATCATGCATGTCACCAGGATTGGGTGGTCTATATGATTTATCTATTGAGTAAAGTGTCTCATACTATAAAGCTATACTGGTAGACTCTAGAGCTAGTCTAACAAGTTTTGGGGCTAAATTATTAGGCTCTAGAGCTAGTCTGATAGACTATAGAGCTTGATTGTCAAACTATAGAGATTGACTAGGATATTTAAGATTCCATGTTAATTATTCATTTAACCCATTCACATGATATTTAATTATTAACCTAGATAATGATGAGAGACTATTATTATTTTGTTTAGGTTCATCAACCCATAACTGATCTGGATGGTCTACATATAGTTTTACAGGTGGATACAAAGAAATACATTTTAATTTTATTCTATTTGAAATGGGCATGTCCCCTAAATTTCATTTTATTGATTTTAAAAATTTATCTAAACAAGGTCTCACTATGATTAATTTATACTTGCATTTTTTTCTCTTAGACTGAATTAACATTAAATATATTGGATATTCCTAAAATTCCATTATAACAAAGACATCATAAATCATTCCATCAAGTTTGGTAATAGACTGGTATACCATTTACAAAACTATACATTAGGTATATCCTTCTTTCTTATAGTCACAAAAATAATAGCGCTTATAGGATCCCCATACTTAGATAGGAGTTTAACTTCCAATAAATCAATAAGTTTGTCATCCACCTATATAGTTTTTGGATATTATGTTTTCCTACCTAAATTTTTTATGCAAAAACCTTTAATTATTATATTAAGTTCTGGGATATATCTTATAGTTTGTAGTAATGGAATTTTAATGCTTGATTTTTTTAAATTTTGAAGATATTAGATTCACCCTTGTTTCTAGTTTTTAAATTTATTCTGGAAAAAGAATGGTTGAAGGAACTGTAATGGTTACTTGAGGCCCTTCTTTTTCCCTATTCAATTTCTCTTATGATAGATTAATATGAGGGTATAGTTTTTCACTCGATACTTTGATTGTGGTTATTTGAGGATTGTCCAATGTCTTTCTTGATCTAAATTTCACATTTATATAGTCTATGCAATTAACTGCTAAGGTTCCTTCTTATTTAATTCTATAGATAAGAGTTATTTGTCTATATTTTAGATTTTTTATTGGTTTTATAGGTAGTTTAGGATGAGCCACTATATTTTTAGTGTATGAGTGGTATGGGGAGTCATCAATATCTATTGTTATTAAAACCTACTCTTTTGATTAAAGTTATAATGGGTAACCCATTTCTAGTTTACCCATTATTGAGTATTAGGCGAGGGAATCTAAGGCTACTGGTGAGGATGAGGCATCCATGGATATGGTGCCCTATATTTTTTACCCGATGATGGAGGTCCCCATGCATGTGAAGGTGTTTTTCTTGCCAATTTCATCATTCTTGGGTTATAAGTATCTCTAAGACCAAAATGGTTCTAATTTTGAATGTGGGAAAATTAGTTTCCCTATCTTTGTATGATGTTGAGATATTATGTTAATTGGGTTTCCTATTTCTATTAAATTTTTTAGGATAGGAAATAGGGAAACAATATTATCATCCTGATCATTTACATCACATATTCCACACATATCAGTTTTATCTAAATGGTAATCTTAGAGGGCATGTTTCAATCTATATTCAGGAAAATACATGTATAATGGCTAAGTGGTAGCATTATCATTGAATTGTATTCTGTCTACCATAGTGTTTACTTACAACAAAATTTTTGTCTTGAGTTTGGATAATTATTACATAAGTTATCCTACATCAATACCACTCTTGCCTATGTTTATCTTTCTAACACTCCCTTTAATTATTGAGTAATTCATACACATTTTACCTATGTCATTGGGATCAATCTTGTTTATGTTTCCTTTCCCCATAATATTAATGGATTACATAGCATAATCATCAAGACCTTTGAAGAAAACTATTTTGTAAACTTCCTCACTCAATTCATATCCACATTTTCTATGATTAAATTGGAAGTAGTCAAGGCAGTCCTCTAAATTTTCATCCTCATTTTGTTTTATTATAAAAATTCTTCATTTCTATCTTTTCATCTATAGAATTCTTGGTACTTATGTAATAATTAATTATCCAACTCTTACCATGATGTAATGAAATTTGGCTGCAAGCCCATAAACCATTTCAAGGCTGATTCTTTTAGTGTAGACGGAAATCATTTTAACTTCTAACTATCAGTTCTATAATCATAAGTTTTACATATGAATTTAAATTGAAAGAGGAATTGATCAGGATAGTTTTTATATTTTCCTCTAAAGGTGGGTAGGATATATGTGTAAATATTCTTCATGGTTTTATCATCATCTTCTAGTACAATGGGATAGGTGAAGGTCTTTTTATGTGGAATAGACCTATTTTGTGCATTTCCATCAAAATTTAATACATTCCATATGTTTTATTGTATTTATTCCAAATAATTTTTTTAAAGGGTGTTATTATTAAGTGGTGAGTTATCAGAGATAGATAGAAGACTACTTATCTAATACCCAATTCATTATTTTACAATGATCTTTAGCCTTAATTTATTTTGAAATATTTCACGTAATTTTAGAGAATGATCCCATGTTCTAGTTGGGGATAATTATGTTTCTTATTTGAGAGTTTAAAAAGACCCTCTTATCTTTTTTTTTTAAATTTTACACTTTCGCTTAGTATGATTTAATGTGATATATTTCAATATCTTGTTGAGAGTTATTTCGAATGAATCTACCCTATGAGTTTCTAAGTCTACTCATATATCTTCAGGGAAGTTATTTTTATTTTTAGAATCTGATATACATTTTAATTAAACATATAATGTCCCTAAAAATGACACCAAAAAATCATTGGTGTCATCAATCCATTCATTTAATCAACTCATTTGGTTGATGTAATTCAAACCAGGGCCAGTGCCCATTGGCTATATGCAATAAGGTATGTAATTTGTTGCTAACATGTATGTTTTTTAATTTTTTTATGGATAAACTAACTCTAAAGTTATAATCTAATCAACCTTTAATTTAAACCTATCTAATTTATATGAAATAAACTCACTTTAAGAATTGAAATACTAAAAGTAACACTCTTGATTTTAAAGAAACACTCTTGCTGTTAAAGATACTACTATTAACCAAACACACTTGCTTATTTAAGGAAAAACTTTCTAATATATATGATAAATTGAAGTTGATTTTAAATGAAAATTCTTTTGGAAAGGGAAATTATTGAAAAGTAACTTGAAATGACATTAAAAAATAAAGACATGTATGTTAACTAAATCACACTTATATTATAAACTATCTTGAAAGAATTAAATAAAAACTAATATAAACATAAAGAAAGATACCAAATAAGAATCCTACCTCCTTAGGTGAGTGGGATCTTTCTCTCCATTGGAACATGATCTTAAAATATTATAATTTGAGGAACATTTAAAGCCTTATTAGTTTCTATAATAAAAGATTATAATCTAAAAACTCTAGCTTTCAATGATTTCTCTTGTCTACTAGTAACATTTATTTCTCTAAATACTTCTCCCTATTTTTTAATATAAAATAACTAAAATTTATATTGAAATAAACTAATAGAGTAAAAATATTATAGTTGTAATATTTTCTTATTTATAAAATATAAAAGAGGCTACAACCATTTTTCATGTTTCAAGATGAAATAGTGGAAAGGCTAGTGTAACAACATGCATGCTAAAACTAGTTACAAAATCTATGGTTACAAAATAGTTTGTTTTGGTAACCAAAAATCCCATAATAATTATAATTTTGTTATTACAAAACACAATATAATTATCATCTTTAAAAATAGAATTATATATAGTGTAAGTGTCTAAATGACCCATGAGTGACTTGGAAAGGCCATAACTATTTTATATAATATGTATAGAATATTATATGATCAAAATAATACCTTCTAAAATCTCTGTGCATGACTAAAATGATGCTAAAAATCTCTTGATATACTTTGAAACTCACCTAGAACTCATATGTTAAACTCTAGAGCTTGACTATTTTACTCTAAATCTTCATTATTGGACTTTAGAGCTTCATTGTTATACTCCATAACTTCACTATTGGAATCTAGAGCTTTACTATGGACTACAAATCTTCATTGGATGGACCTAACATATGATGAGCCTGCTTCCAAGAGTCTAACTACTTACCAAAAACATATAACATTTTATCATGTTGCATTCATATGTCTTATACATGCAAAACTGAGGGCCACCCATGTAAAGAGTTAGAGCACAATGGTAGAAACAAGTAACATTGAATCACAGATGCTAACTAAGATATACGTATTCATTCTCTAATTTAGAATAGAAATAAGTTATAAATACATATCATATCCATTTAAATAAGGGATACTAGTTTGGAATGACATGGTTATTACTTGGTTATAATGAGATATATAATGGAATCATCACCAATAATCCACATTTGATAAATTTATCCTTTAGGAGATGTCCATTGTGTGAAATCGAACATAATTAATATAAATTGGTATTATAATTATTGATTTTTCTCAGCCACCAAAATTTATACATTCATCTTGTTCTCTATTATGAGTAATTTAGGTCAATTTAATTTCTACCCTAACCTCAAAATTTAGTGCATAATATAAATTACACTATTTGTAACCTAATTTTAACTTTTTGTTGTTTGCCAATATCAATGCATGATGTACTCTAAGAGAACTTGGACCTGTGCATCAGTAACTTGAATAATGGAAACTCTTTTGGTTGTTCTAACATATTGTTCCTAGATTTATCAATAGATAGGGGGTTATTCATCTTCTAGACCCACAATGACTTCCTAATTTCTAATAATATTGTGGCTTACATAATGGTATTAATGTGATGTGAATCATCACTATTTTTATAAATGAATTGATACATCATTATATTTTATTAGGAGCATCATCATCAATTCCTTGTGCTATCCAAAGATAAGTAATTTACCAAATTATTAGCATCTAACCATAAAAAAATATCAAAAATTTGAAGCACTCCCTATTCAGACCTTGTGGTTTATAAAACTAGTCCCCATATTTTGAATCAATGAATTTTAAGGGTTTATCATTGCTCCATATATATTTTCATAACACCAATCTGATGCCCATCTCTTCCTTCTAAGCATCCATCGAGGGAAAATTGGTTTATTTCATAGCCATTTTATATTGTACTTGCTTCTTTTTCTATGAAATATGTTGTGAATTATTATCATCAATATCATTACTAATTAAAAAAATATCATTAATTATCAAAAATAGTTTTTTCATTCACTTTAGTATGAAAAACATGAGTTACATTAGTATATCACCTTTAGCAAAAATCTAACCAAAATATTTCCCTTATTTATGTCTATCCAGTAATCTACCTTTTTCACCTCTACACATTTGCCTTAACTTTAAATAGTTATTTTTATTTGACATATGACCATTTTTATGGTTTTATGCATTGTTTATTTATTTTAATTCATGTATGTGATGCATCATCATTTCATTTCCTAAAAATTTCCCCTTTTGAACATTAAATACTTTTTATAAAATAAACACTTTATTAGAATGTCATGATATTATTTTTTTATTATCATTAACTACCTTGTGTAGATGGTAATTATTTAGTATTTTTCACTTTCCATTTTTTCAACCTCTTTCTCAGAATTAGAGATTTTTCCTAACTTGGACATGTTTTTTTATGAACCCAATCCTATGTCAATTCAATTAATGGTATTAAAAAACATTATTGTGATGTATCATGATATTTCCTATGATTTAAATCATTTTACATTATCCTAATTACATCTACTACTACCAAACCCACAAAAATAGAAATATATCATAAAAATAAAATCCTAATCTACTTTGTGTCATGTAACACTTATTTACATAATGTTTGGTACTTAGATATCATTAGTGGTAGGGATTTATCCTACACCCATTTATATTTTTAAGAAGAATATTTCCTTGAAGATCTATGAGTATTATACTACCTTTTTGACACTTGATGAATGATATAATGTCCTTTCCATATGATGTTTAACTTACCTAAGTGTGTCTTAAATTTATTGTCATATAACATGACCATTTTTTAAGGTTGGAACCATTTAGATTGGAGGTTGCAATCATGCCACACATTTTGAATTTGATTATGAAACTTTTGATTCCACTTATCTAATATCCATGTTTCTTCTATGTAAGTTAATTCCCAAAAATACTTTTACATGGATTATTTATCTCCTAACCATAATATCATTTCAATTCACAAGTTTGAAACTATTTATTCCATCAACATGATAGCTTCCATTCCATACACAAGTTAAAATGGTGTACATCCAATCATAGGTTTATATTTTTTTTGTAGGCCCATAATATCACTAATGTGTGATATTCTCATTCATCTCTCTGAACATTTCAAATATTAGTAATAATATTCTCCCAAACCCTATTACATTCTTATTCCTATCTATTTTCCTAAGGATGGTACATCTTAATCTTATGATGTGTAATCACAAACTCTTCTCTTAAAGTTTTTATAATTTTAATCAAAAAATGTGTATCCTTGTCGCTTATCATATGAGGGAATCCAAACCTTGTTATTATGTTTTCATATATAAAAATTATAGTGTCTTTTGTGTTAAAAATTGGATTCATAGTTTACTCAACACATTTAGGGAAATAATCTGTTGCATTTATAATATATCTAGCATTGAATCACTTAGAACTAAGTTTATTATGCCCCATGAAGTCAATACCCTATTGCTCAAAGTTTTCATGGCCAAAATTGCATTCAATGGCATATCATCCCTTTGATTATATTTTTCCATTTAGTGATAAACATCATAGTGTTTCAAAACCCTGTGTGCACCCTAAAATAATATTGGTCACCACAACCCACTTTGTAATATTTTTATTTCACTCAATTCACATGTGAAATGTCTTCCCGTTATTTCCTCATGTGATTATTCTAATACTTATAATCTCTCATGTTCTAAGTCCAATTTACATAAAACATCATTATTTCTTATATTATAGAGAAACCCATTAATAATGCTAAATAATAAAGATCATGAGACAAATTATTTCATGTCATGTTCTACATAATACATGGGAAATATACCATTCTCAATAAAGCTTACATTATTCACTAATTATTCTTGAATCACTACCACTTTGAATAAGTGTGCATATAGATATTTATCTTATAGTTTTTCTAGTTTCTCCCTTATTTTAATGCAGTTTAGGTGGTCTAGTCAAACATTTTAATTACTTATTCTTAAATTGATTTTAAGTTGAAATTATTAAAAGAGCATTAACCACCTATAAATTCTTCCTTACAATTTTTTTTTACTAACCAAGTATCATAATGATTTTTGATCAGTTAAAAACTCAAATGGGGTAGCCAACAAGTAATTTCATAACTATTTTATGTAAAAACAATTGCCAAAGCTTCTCACTCTATATTAATATATTTTTATTAGCCACTGATAAATTTTGACTTTAAAAGTGAATCAGTGGTTGTGTTAGCATAGCTCCCACTTCTATTCCTTATGGATCGATGTGAACATGGAAAAATTTGTTTTATTATGGGGAAAAAAGTGTTGTGACTAAATTATACATCAAAGATATAAAACCTATATAGGATCCAGGATTATATTAAATTTTAATTTTTATGTAATAATTTTTATAGAGGTGCTCAAAGGGATGTGTAGCCATAAATGAATTTATGATAATAACTAGTGAGACCTATAAATGATCACACCTATATCACATTGATGGGTGGATTGAGTCCCATTATGACTATTTTCTCATTATTCCACTATAATTCCATCACTATGGACAATGCATGTCCTATTATTAGTTTTAATGGTGTGAAATTTATTGCAATTATTAAAGATCAACATCGTTTTAACATGAATCACAACATTTATAAGTGTTCTTTGAATAAATATAAAATTGTCCAATCATATAATTATAATTATATAAAATCATGAATGAAGTCTCTAAATGTCATAAAAAATGATGGATAAAATTTTATGGTGTGTTTATAACTATAAACATCATTACCTTATAAGAAAACGATCACCATTCTATTAAGAAAGAAATTTTTATTTGGTATTTAGTTGTGATGTTGATATCCACTAAAACTATGTGTGAATGAATAAATTTAATTCTGTATGATATATAAAATCACCTCATATAGAAATAGAATTAAAAAGGGACCATTGACACAAGCATTTTTAAATTCTAGTTAATCTCCATATACTCATATCTCACCTATCATTTTAGGTTGAACCACGATCAGACTAACCCAGTCTGAATTATAAATGGGTATATGATTCCAACTTCATTCATTTGATCTGTTTATATTTTTACCTTCATTTTTATTTTAGGAATCAATCTATAGGGTCACTTTATAATTGGTCATGCACATTCCTTTAGTTCAACTTACATCTGACCTAAGAAGGATCAATGCCCTTGACTTAAAATAAATTGGTGGGGATCACATATTCATAATCTCACATTAATTAAACCACCTCTAAGATATATTATTGTGTCCAATAATCACCGATGGTTGATAATTTAGGTATTATCCTTTTAATGATGTTCTTAGTCATTTTTAGATTGGTTTATAATAAATTTTTGTTAGTTTAGCCTAAATAGAATCCATTACTTTTATTTAACATTATTGGTTTATTATATTGAGATTTATTAGCTGATCATATTCTATCTTATCTAAATTAGTCCTGTCAAGTACTTATTTGACCCTTTTAGGTTCAAATATAGGTCCTTCTCACTTTTAGTGTGATGAACATCACTTGTACTATTTTATATTTTATTAAATTAATTCAACATAAATTCCTATTTTTACTTATTATTAAGATATTTTTAAATATTTGTGTGAAGACTTATGTTTTTTTTTATTATTGGTAAAGGAGTATTTTTGAGTAACAACCTGACCCTTTTAAAATAAACTAGAATACTAGGATAATAAATCTAAAATAGATATTAAAGTTTTCCTATAAACTCTAAAAAAATACATAAATAACAACTAGACACATATAACACAAAAACAAAACTAAAAAATAGAAGAAATGTATCTAATAAAATGGCCAAAAGAAGATATTTTGAACCATCAATTATTTTTCCCACCAAGGGATTCATACTAAGTGTCCATCATAATATTCAAGGTTGTATACATGTGTACCATCCCTTGATGTTCTAGGTCTACCTATTTATCCTTCATTGATCCTTTAGCATTCTTAGTTGACTTACTTGAATTCTCAACTTCAGCCCCCTCTTAAGAATCTACCTTAGCCCATCCATGATTTATAAAAAAATATAGATATTTGATTTGCTGATGTTAATTATAATAATTAAATTTTAGAATTGTGTTTTATTTAACCTATGATTTCTACTTATTCACAAAAAGTATATTCACTTCCTACCCATGACAAAGATTTCAATTTCTGCAAAGCTCTGTACACCATCAAATTTTCACCTTCAAATATTTTTTTTTGAATAAAAACATATTGAATTAGTGTTCATTTATATGTATCTAATATGTGTTCCTTATGCATGTACCATGCCTTTGGAAAAAGAGCTAATTTACATTGAAAAACATGCACCTAGTACCTTGGCTAAATTTTTATTGATTTTCATTCTTCAATTCATTTATGAATATGCATATCTAAATATTGGTCATCCAAGAAGAATAGGCACTTAGAGATATATGTTTAAACATGAAATATATCTTGTAACATTTGACACACTTCTTTTAAAATATGTTTTTTAGAATTTTGAAAAATTCACCAACTCGCTGTAACCCCTTTCAATGCCTAGTTTAGTGATCTAACTCACATGTCTAAATATGGGATATAATTATCCATACTATTAAGTAATTATGATATATTTTCTCTATAAAAATATTTATGTAGGTATATTTATTTGGTGAATACCATTCACATTGATGTTACTTTTGATCTCTATGCACCCATATAATCATATGAGCATTTGAATCACCATTAATTGAGTAAATTATTTCACATGGTATATTTACTTCCTTAGGGGGTTTAATATAATATATATTAGTAGGATTTAACTTATAGATATGATTAATATCTAATCATGTAGGATAATGCACAAAAATGGACTACCATTTTTATATTTTGAACTAAGGTAATGTTTGAAGTGTATAGGCTAATCAACCCCATGGTTATTCTATTTTTTGCATCACCAGTATTTATTTTTTAGGATACAAATATTAGGGTAATTTTTTACTTTACAGATCTCCCAGTTTCATCTTTGTATTAAATTTGAACTAGATATCGTTCTTGTATGCATAGAGTGAAGACATTTCCTTTAGTATCTTGTATGGCTTACACTCATATTTATTTAAAGAGGGAAATACTAACATCATCTTTTTATTATTCCAATTTTTTTTACACTATGTCTATGGTCATATGAAAATTAGAGTCCCATTTTTTTATAATTAAAGTAGAATAATGAGTCTCATATGTCTTCATGCAAATCACTTCAAAATCCCCATGTAGATTTAAGTCGGCCAGATTTATTTATGCATATTCAAGTCTTCCAATAGGTTAAACATATCATAATTTTCCAAACTCAGATTAAAAATATTGTATCTTAGATTTTTGTATTCCAATAACTTCCTAATTCAATTTGGGAATCATATTTAAAGTGTTGATGAAATTTAAAAAAATTGTTAGGAACTTCATATCCTATGAGCTCAATGTCCATTCTTGCATCTACATCTCATGGATTCTTAGTTTTAATAATTATATTAGAGGTATGATTAATCCCTCTTTTTTAAGGATCTAAAATATTTATCACTAGATTTGGGCATTAGTTGTTGCAAGATATAAGATATCTTTAACTAGAATTTTGATTCTAGATTTACTGTAATAGCTAGTCTACTGCATTCATCACAACCTTCTCTCTTATAAGGTGTGGATACTTGTCTTCTCAAAAATTTATAATTATGTTTTATTAAGTCATAACTTGATGTGGGTGACATTATTTATGTTCATTTATATTAACAACTTATACAAAATCCTATTTCTTAGGGTGAGAATGTACTATGATTATAGTTTTCATCTCCTTCTCCTTCCACTACTTCTCTAAAATGGGACAATCCTCAGTATTAAGTTCTCATAAAACAATAAAACATTCACAAAAAGTTTCTAATTGTAATTTACATGGATAATTTTAGGTGATATGATTTATTTTCGACACATGATGAGTAATAAGCTTATGTGGTTATCTACTCCTTTTCCTTTGATTTTGATTACCTACTTGATAACCTCCATATATTTGAAGTGATCCAAAACCTTTTTTTCAACTGTAATATCTTTTTTTATTTCTTATGAGGAGGAGGTTCCCAATTTTTATGTGGTAATGAAGTGATCCATCCCTATTGATATTATGGAAAAGGGGGTGTCCACCTAGGTTTTATCAAGTACAAGGAAGAAACCACCCTAGTTATTAATGGGGAGGCCAAGGATTCCACCTTAGTGTAAATTGTGCTATTAAGGGACACCATGCACATTATGTTACAATCTAAACATCTTGAGCTAGTGTATTTGGTTTTAAAATAGGAAAATGCAACATAGTGGTTACAAAGAAGTATTGAGTGATGTCTTATTTTATATCTTGGATATAATTTAAATAATTTTAATCATGGTTATGGGATTTACATAAAGTAAATAATAGACTTCAAAACTATCTAATGCATTATTGTGGTAAATTAAAAAATTTAGTTGCATGTCTTATGATGTGACATAATTTATAAATCTCTATTTTGATCATTAGGAATTTATTCTAGTGGTATTCATCTTATCCATACTCAATGCACCATACATACAATATTCATTTCTTCATCTCCTAGACTTCATCAATCCTATTCAACATCTCATCTAACTTGGAATAATTTATTTTTATGTTAGGAGGGTATTATCCATAATTCTCTATCTATTTGAATCTAATTGTAATGTATATTATCTCAACTTTTTTGGTAAACTAAGATTAGGATATAAAAAAATATATATTGCTTCACTTCCTATAGAAACTAAGTATCTTTGTTTAGATCTTGAAACAAAAAATTCACCCTATTAATCACATCATAGAATTGGTGATCATAATCCCATATGGATTATCTAGGTTTTTATCTATTTTATATCAAATATTGAATGGTTTGGGTGACATATTTATATATCTTGAGTTCCCATATCAATTTATCTTTGACCAACTGAAGGGTAATATGTGTGTGATTATTGTTTAAAATGAACTCTAGATCTCAACTAGTTAAATCTCCTATAAGTTCACACTTCTTATCTATGTCATTTATTACACCCTTATCTTGTCACTTCATTTCATAGGTTAATAGTAATATTCTAGGTTAGTTGACCCATCATGTGACATCAAAGTAAAAAATCCTATAGGTAATGACATGATTCCTATAATTGTGATTATTACAAATAGTTGAAGTTATGATTACACTTATAACTAAAAACTAGTTGTGATGTTGCTTGGTATACTAAAAGTATTAAAATCAATGGATATGTTAACCTCATTTCCAATTTCATTCTTATGAATGTCTAATATTTATCTAACTTATTAAAACTAATTCATAGTTATTATTAATTATTTGAATACTTTTGATATACTATTATCGATAATTAAAATAGGTACAAAGATCCATCCCTCTAGATAAAATGAACCATGCTTAGAGTATCTATCATGACCACCCCTGATCCCATGTTTAATCATTTATTCTTGGAAAGACTTCCCTTTCCATTCCAAATTGATTTTTTCCTATGTATTATCTTACTAAAATTAATGTTAATTTATTCTACCTACCTTCAATAACTTATTCACTATTTTATTCCCATATCTCTTTTTTGGTTTAGTTTCTAATTAATGGTCAATCTCTGCATTCTCCTTATATGGAATCAAAAATTCATCATGTCTATAAATTAATCTTGGCATGAAGAAGATAGGGAATAACTACACTTTCGATTGGGAATACATTTGTTAGGTGGGAGCATGACCAATATGGGGATCTACTAGACCTGATTAGGGGATAAATTATCAAAATACACCATGTGAGGTAGGTTTCCAAAGCCTATAATCTAAATAAATCATGCAATAACCCTAAAAGAGTCCTAAGGTTTGATATTTCATCTATGTCTAATAAACAAGAAAGCAAATATAATCTAGTGCACACCAAAACTTGTGGCACAATAAAGGGATTAGTAAAGCAATCAAAACATGTATAAGAGAATATAAATTAAGCTAAGTATGAGGAATACCCTAATACATGGAATATGAAGAGTGATATTATTCAAGCCAACACTTATGCTACTTCTATCTACTAAAGGGAGGAGGACAAAACTAGAATATACTTACCTGAATGTGAACTTGTCAAGACTTAATCTCTCCCTTGGCCAATGGGGCTTCACAAGATGTTGTTGTGGTTTGTAAGGACCACTAAGAAAGGCTAAATAATCTAAGATTTTTCCACAAGGCTAGATTCTCCAAGTAGAAACCCTAAGCTAAGATTCCTCAAGTAGAATGGTATAAGAGCATATTATGAAGAAGTTTGAGAAAATAATAAATATTGATTACATATATCAAATAATGATGAAATGATCTTGTATTCATAGGTGAATCTTTCCCTAAATCCTCCTATAAACATTACTTATATAGGGTTGACCATGGGTGACCCTGTATGTTTTTAGGGATAATTCACTAGGTTTGATCTAGGTTGGCTGAAGGGATAACACACCCAAAAAGTGAAAAATACCCCTAAACTATATAGGTCATCAAGGGGGACTAAGATAAACTATTCTAGGGGGAGAATTTAGAGGGTATGTGGGATCCATTAATAGGGCCCTCCACTAGGAAGTCCTCGTAGGAGTCCTCCTCATAAGATCATCCCCCTAGGGGGGACATTTCATCCTAAAAGGGCTTGATCATGTTTAACAATTAGGATTATTACACCTTGATATAGAATGGGATTTGTATCATTTACTTGGTGAAGTATAAAAATAATTTCTAGAGACTTGAGCAGGAAATATGGAAGACTAATTTAAAACCCAATGAAGTGATTTAGAAGTAAGAAATGGTGGGAAAATATTAAAGTATACTTACCTTCCATAGTCATGTAAGACATGATCTAAAGGAAGACATTAGGCCAATAATGTGGGAGGTCAGCTTGTGGGAATCCTTTCTTATCTATCTACATAAAATCTTTTATTATGAAGAACTATTGTAGGAATTCTTGCTTTTTTTACTGGAACTTGAATTCTTTGGTGCCTATGCAGGACATTCCAATGGCATCATCAATGAATTCCTCTGAGATGTTAATGGGGATGCCTCACATGATGACCTTCTACTTTGTCCAAGACATCATAAAGTCTTGAAAAACCATAATATTATTCTTAGTGATGCATTCCATAAATTTCATGAGTTCTCCCTTCTTTAGCTTCTTTCAGACTTTATTTTACTCACATACCTCCTTACATGATGTGGATTCTAAATGGTCTTTGTCACCACCCATGGGTGTTATAATCATAGAGATGGATTGGGAGAGTCAAAGTTTTTAGATGTGGTATAAATGGATAGGAATAAAATGGGTGGGAACACATATCAAAGGCTCATAAAAATAAGTTGTTTGAATTTATAAGAATGCACATAGTTAGGTATTTTCTTATTTTTCATTAATTGGTTGAATTCTTTGGGATCATAGTTAAAATAATGATGAATTTTTTCCTATTTAAAAAATATATTTATTTTGAGTGCATATTTGAAAGGGATTTTTGTCATTTTATTTGAATGTTGGTCTCAGATGTAGTTTGGGTTGAAGGAATGGTTCTCATAGTTTTTATTTTTGCAAATAATGATTCAGTTGGTATTACATATGCACTTTAGCATAGTTTGGGAGATTTAATGTGGTAGGGTTTTTAACAATCATAGTGTTAACTTGATATTCATTTATATAATTATGTTATTAATATCTATACAATTCTTTCATTTGTTTTGAAAAGCATAAATGTTGGCTTTTTCAAATAACACTTGATTTTAATCTAAAACTCAATATTTTTGAGATGAATGGTCAATTATTAAAGTTTATGGAGTTTAGATGTAGAATTTAGTTTTCTTTGAATGTCCTTTTAATGGGTATTAAGATAAATACATTTTAATATTTAGTTATATGATTTGAGATTAACATCATGGTCTCTTTTGAAGATATCAAAATTCAAATACAGTCAAGGGTAATGAATTTTAAAATATATTGAAATTCATGTTGATTATCAAATATGTTTCTTGCATGAATGATTTAAATAATATTTTTATTATGAAGATGTCAGTCTATGTTAAAACTAGAAGTAACCAATAATAGTTGATATTTCGAATTAAAACAATTCTTGATCACTTGGAATATTGCTAGGTGGGATTTCACTAGTTTTCATATTCATTAAGTTACATGAATGGAAATTTGATTTAATGTCATAAATTGGTCATTTTTTATGCATAAATTTTCCAATATGGAAAGTATTGAGGTGTAGGTCATTTGCATGGCTTATTTCAACTTATTGATTCTAGATAAGTGTGCTATATGGAAATTATATTTAGATTATGGAAACCATGTCATTAAATGATAATGGTGAATAAGTGTTGTTCCCATTATGATGATTATTGAAATTTTTTTAGAATAAATATTATTTAGTATAAAATTAAATAAAATTAGAAATTACACATATTCAGTTATATAAATATATGATATTCATTAATATTAAGATTATATGGACTTGAATTCATATGTTTATTCATTTCAATCTTTATTGGCATCTGATAATGATTGTGGTTTAATTGATTTTGAGGGTTTTTGAATATATGGAAATTTATTTATAAAAAATTGGTATACAGACATATTGGAGTGTTTTCAATATATACTATTTAGTTTTAAATGGAATTTTATTTATTTCAGTATATAAGGATGAATAGTTGGACACTGAATTCAAATCATCTGGGTATAAATGCATGGGATTAGAGTTAATATCATCATAGTGAGCACACTCCATGGGGTAGTTCTCAAGGATAATTATTTTATGAATGTAGGGATGCCAACTCTTTCCCTGGGCCATTTAACTATAGAAACTAAGCTTCCATCCATTTTGATACCACTAATCCTACCTTTTAAAATATTTAGTAATCATTAGCTACTAGTTCTATCACCTTTAGAGGCAATAAAGGTTTGAGAATGGCATATGGGAGATATTTTCATTATAGATTAGGTACCCCAAGTACATATTCATAACATATGCATATTTTTGTATAATCTACCCAAATTAATGCTCCAACACCTCCAAATCTTGAAAATTTACTTGATATGACTACAAAACTACACCTTCATTCAGTTTTACCAATCAATACCAAGCTTCCCTTATCTAAATCTAAAAATAGAATTGAACATTGTAATAAGTTATATTCTTATCAATTTGTACCACTTGAACTTAAAAATGATAGACCAACTCATTCTAGTGGAAAGTGTGTAATTAGCCCTAAAACTTCACCATTTATAATGATAATTGATTCAACTTACTTTCAAACCATTCTAACTCGACATAGTTTAGTCAGGGCTCTAATGAAATCATGCTCAGCACTAGGATCAAAGTGAACCAAAAATAACTCAAAAAATTTATCTCAAAAAGGTTTTGCATGCATTTTTTTATACCATTAGTACTAATGGAAAACTTCCTTCTCTAAATGGAATGATGTGATGGGTACTTTATTTACCCCTAATGTATTGTGCACAATGAAACATTATTCGACACTATAACTCCATTCTTGTTAGTTTTGTACCATAAATTTTTAGAAAGTCTAATTTAAGTCCACACAACATGTTTTTGGATAAAACTACACCTTATAAATGGATATCACTATGAATTTAATTTTATTTTTCACATTGATGTTATCTAGTTGCTAGTTCAACCTAGTGAATTAGGATTCAAGCTAAGATTAGAATTCATCTCAAAGTTCATAAATGTTCTAGACCATGGCTTATATTATCACACATGTGATAATCACTCAATATAGAGGTATGGAGGTATCAAAAAAGGTTGAAATAAGTTATGTGTTAAAATTATCAACTTGACAAGATGATTACAATTTTCAAAACCCATGATGGCCATTATTTCTAGTGACTCTTTTACATCACTTAGAAACCATCTACCTTTCAAAGTTTGATGGAATTTAATTTTTGGAAATTTCTATCAATATTTTCCTTGTGTTATTTGATGATATTTTATTACACAAAAAAACATGGGTGTAACACTTACATCATGTGAATTATATTTTAGTTATTATTAAACAACACTAGATTTATGCCAAGCCTTCCAATTTCACTTTTGGAGTCACTTAAGTCTATTTATTAGGCCACATTATTTCGCATGAGGGTGTCATGGGGGATAAGCATAAGATCAAGGTTATGGTACAATGGAAATTACCTAATACCCTAAAAAACCTTTATGAATTATTAAATCTCACAAGTTACTATTATTGTTTTGTAAAAAGTATGGTATCATATCAACACCACTCATATCCTTATTAAAAAATTAATTATTCCATTGAAATGATATATCTATGGAGGCTGTGTACACCACCTGAGCTCTATCTACTCTTGAATTCTATAAAACATTAATTATTTAATTTGATGCTTGATGGTACCACATGGGAGTGATAATCATGTAATAAGGATTAACCATTACATTTTTAAGTTTACAAATTAATGGTAAAACTTTTATCAATCCTATTTATGAGAAATAAATGATATCATCCTTCATGTAGTAAAAAAATGGAAAACGTATATGATGGGAAGTTAATTTAAAGTGAAGACAAAACATGATAGTTTAAAATACTTATTTGAATAAAAAATTTCATCATAAGAAAAAATGGGTTTCTAATTTTTGGGTATATGAATTTTATATTTTATATAATAAATGAAAGGAGAATGTCATGGTTAATGCACTATCCAAGAAGAAGGAGTCCATAAAATTAATATTATGTGTCATGTCCATATTATAGGTTGATTGGGTGGATGAAGTAAGAATAGAGTTGGATGATGATGCTATTAAATAATATATTATTCAAAAAATCCAACAATATCCATGT